>JABFPB010001704.1:0-23665 GCA_022817645.1 Ceratoteleas bidentatus | reverse complement strand
ATACCGAACGATAATCGACCAAAAATAATACAATTAATAGCATACATTATTCAAATTTCACGCAGTTAATGAAATTTTATGTTTCTTCAATCTGTTATTCTCTTCTAAAATCTAAATTCGCGATTCTGAAATATATTTCAACAAAAAATTGCATTACCTATTTAATGTAATACATTTAACAACCAATTATAATTTGCAAAGTTGTTAAAAAATGTTGACAATTTATAAGTACCTAATAAAAATCAACAACAATTTACGAGGCTATTTTAAAATATACAAAACTGTTCACAACTGCCAATATATTTCTTAAAATAACTTCACGAGAGAATACGTTAAACATAAAATATGTCTATTTCCAAATAACTGATGTTTTACTCTAATGTGTCTTAATGAATCAAAAAATATCCTCAATAAATAGTATAAAAAAATATCCTCAATATATAGCTTGTATAAAGCTATATCAATATAAAGCTATATCAGAAATAAATGTTCATTCTTCATAAATATAATAAGATCTAGTTCAAACAAAAACATGTACAGTTTTATTTGCTTAAAGGAAACGTATTTAGTCAATTTAACTAAATGTCAGTTGTTTCAAAAATACGCATCATTGCTCATGCACTTCACGATCACTTAACTCTGAAACGAAGTTTCGTTTCCAATGTTATGTTCCACACATGTTAAATATATTTGTTCCGGAGGAGTACAGTTCATATTACAAACAAAGTAAATGTTATCTTGAGAGAGAAACATAAGAATCATGTGTGTTGTAAAAATGCTGAAACTCGAAAATACTCTAAGTCGTTTTGAAATTCTATTGTCAGATTATAATTTCGTTACTTACATTAAAAAAAAGTTTTAACTAACAAAAAGTTAATGCAACTTTAGTTTCACTTCAATTCTTTAGTCTCCAACTAAACAGTTTTTCAGTGGAACGAAAACATTTGCATCCGACTCTGCTATATCTGTCTCAAAACCCACAAATAACAACTTAAAACGCGTCACAACCGATTAAACATTGAAAAATTGTTTACACACGCCGAATCCTGGAAACTCCGAGATCGATTTTAATACAATAACTCCGACCCTCGTCGACTGCACTCGCGCACTTTATCACGCATCGAACATCACCGACCCCGTCACTGCCTAATTTCATCGGTCAAGGCACCCGGCGGCCAGCTAAGCTCGGTTTTTATTTCCCATTCGCCAAGCCGGCCGATGAAATTCAAACAAGTGTTGCGGAACGAGGTCTTGAAACAACTGCGAGCCCGCACGCTTATGAAATTGAAACGACGTGATTCGTGATCGCAAATCTGCTGCCGACAAACAGCAAGAACCGATTCAAGAATACAGAATTGGTCGAAAGACCTGAAATAAAAATCCACCCAATTTTTTGCAAGTTTTCAGGGTGCTAATCGGACGAAACTGGCCAAAAACTAATTAGTTGCTGACAAGAAGTTAAAAATAGCTAAAATCTCGAAAAGTGGAGTATTTCTCATAATTTCCTCTCTTAGTATTTGGTACATGTATTTCTCATAATTTTCTCGTATTATTTTCAGGTCAAATTACTATATTTTTATAGTAAACGAAAATTCTATTTCTTAAAAAAAACATTTTCCACACAGAGTCTCGAACCCGCGATCTTGAGGTTTACAGCCGGAGACTTCACCTTCACCGCCGACACTGTTGACATTCGAAGCATTCGATCTTTCTTTTGTTTGAATCAGCGCGTCATTTGTTTACAGCATTATTTGACCTTGCGTGAAAGCAGTTTTTACTAGGAATTTATCACAATTTACTACAAAATATAGTATTTATACTGTTTTGGAAGATTCATCCTCGAATTACTATAAAATCTACCACTTTTGATGCAATTTTTCCCTCCGTGTAACCTGGGCTGAATTTTTACCCAGACTCAGTTCGCCGGCCGATTGGACTGCCGCAAAAATTAAGACGCCCCGCCAGGCGCGGGATTTGCGCAATTTCATCCGCTTTCAGCCGTAATGCTGCGTTGCGACGCACATACGTTACCAGCGGCCGGGTCATTTGTACATAATGCTCGCTGATTTAGATCCGCCCCGAGACAGAAGACGTCATTTCCTGTATATCATGATTAAATTGCGAGGCGCGAAGAATGCGCAGTGGCGTGTAAATAACGTAAATGCAAGCAATGTAAACGAGCGGAAAGTCCGTCGAACGGCGATTTATTTGACGCGTTTCTATTTGCACATCCGCCGAATTATCGCGCGCGTTGCGAATCGATAATTGCGAAAAAACGCGGACAGCCGTTGTTTTAATTGAAAACGTTTGCGCGGACAAATTTGACGAAAAAAGGCCGAGCCTAATGAAAGACACGGCGCGTTTGCCGATGAATCCGTAAATGATTGGTCGTGTAAAAATAAATCTCAGCTCGGCGGAAACGAGTGCCTCAAAGAGCGACGAAAAACACGAGCCGAAATTCATAAATGGGCAAACTGAATTGAAAGTGACGTACGAACTATAAGGATACGTATACATGCATGTATAATACGTAGGTACAGCAGCGGCGCTCACGTTTGTGTACCGCAACGGGCAAATCACATTACAGAACTGTCGGTCAAATCAAACGTCAAATTGCGAAGCAATATTCAAATTTGTTCCTGTTGACAAATGGATTTCCATGCTGACCCGTTGCGATTCAATCGATTAATCGCAAATCCCAGGATTTCAGTCTCGATTATGCTACGGACAGCTAAATAAGCTTACGTTACATTTTTGTTTAATGAACTGCTTTTCTCGGCGGTTAACGGAACCGGGTTTCGAATTGGGCGATGAAGATAGGGCAATTTTGACGAAAGTGGGAGCGAAAAGAAGATATTTGCGACTGTCTGACGATGCGTGATGCGGTAGATCGAATACTGAAGGTCGAAAGGGTAATTTAAAGACTAAAATTTAGCGGATTAAGAACAGGTTCTTTATTATTATAATTCATTGAAGATTAAGGCTTAAAATAATGTTTCTAGTTTGGGAAACGATATTGTTTATTATTTCAGTAGATTTTGGGACAAATAATTAATTCGTATAGTAAGTAAATAGTTACCGCCAATTATGTGTTACTTTAAATTGTTTTATTTACTTAATGATAATTTTGCGTTTAATATAATTCTGTATTAAAGTCACTGAATAAAAGAATTTTTTTCGATTTGCCTTCTTGTTAAAAATATGTAAGATTGACATTTGTTATAATTGTACAGATTTTATATAATCATTTTGTTGTAATTAATTTCAATAAATAATTTTAAAATGGTTTGAAAACGATTTTTAAATCGTTTAAAATTTACTGAGAAGTCAATTTATTTTTCGCAAATATAACACTTTTTTCAAGTAATATTATATGCATTACATTGCTTAATATAAGCACATATTTTTGGATAATAAATTGACGACGCGACTAACGAGATTATATGTAGTTTGTATGTAAATACACCTACACTGCAATAACCATTCCATGTCATAGTCTTGAAATAGAAGATGAAATTTAGATTCAATTCATCATAACCAGAAATGTATTAAAACTTCAATACATCTTCCTAGCTCGAATACCCTACCCCAATACTTTACAGTGTAGTCACCCAGGCATCTTTCAAACAAAATACACTGTCAAAATAAGTAAACATGGCAAGAATATTATAATTGATTATTTACTCATCCAAACAACTGATATAATTTCTGCATACAAGTTACAAAATGCATTTATCATTTTGTAAACATATTCTTTTTGAAAAATTATTACATCAAGGTAGAAGCCATTTCTATCATCACATTTTCTGGTAAAACATGTGGTCAATGTTTCTAACGATGTAACCCATGCATTTACTCTGACATTAATAATAACTGTTAAATTTACAAACATTAAAGGTCATTTTTAAAAATAAGCAATGAATAAAAATTGTTAAAATTTGTTAAACAAGGTTTTGTGAAACAAAATGTAGCTTGTATTTTATATGAGAGAAGACTTTTTTTATATTCTAGCTGCAGTTATTTACAATTAGCGTAAAAACGGACATGTGTACATTTACGTGAGCAAAAATGTAGATAATCGCTTAAATACCAGCAAAAAAGTTTTTTTAAGTTTACCCTGTAATCCGTGAAATTTTTATATGTAAATACTGCCCAGTTAACATTTATTTTTCAAATTACATACTCGCAACATTCTGTTCCCCCATTCGAACCACTGATCTTTCAAAATTCACTTTCCTATCCATTAGACGTTTTTTATCGTAGCTCGCTAGCCATAACAAATTCCACTAAAATATCTTATGTAATTAGCCTCACCCGCACAGTTAATTAACAATGTAGAAATTTATTTGTTAACATTATGCATGTATTTCGGTTACCTGCCCATTCATATGTATAAGCAGTAGTCGAAACTACAACATAACATTAATATTATTCCGCGGCACAGCTTATTTTCTCGATCCCGCAATTCCGCATGATTATAACAATTGTCGCACGTAGTCCGTGCCGTTGTTGCAGCATATGTTTTTCATTAGTAAAAATGCCGTGGCTTTCGTTCGCGCGATTAACCGAACGTGCGTCACGATATTTAGGTACACAATTAGCATCTAACTACCAAAACATTACTCCTTTCAATTTCTTCCCTCAGCCAAACTACTTCCCATAATCAGTGGAACTTTGAGGAAATTGGAAGAAAACGATCGCTTTTTGCGCGCCGCTTTAGCTAATTATCCTCGGACAAGTGTTTTTACCGTTCGCGTTTCTTGTTGCAGCGCTGCTCGGTCCAGAATGATTGTTTTTGAACACGAAACGCGGAACCGGAAATTACGCGTTTCGTGGTCCCTAATATATAAGTCTGACGAAAACCTGATTCGTTCCCCTTAACATAAAAATATGCGGCTCGGTAAAAATTGTATTCACTTGCGTCGCATAAATTTGATATCGTAACGGGCGAGTTTTAAATTCTCAGCGGCGACGATTTTTTTTCCCGATATTTGCACGCGCAAACTTGAGTAGACTGAGAAACGTTTGGGTACATTTCAGCAGAAATGATAGTCAATTAGTTATTAGTGCTGAATATTGATTAGTTTAGCAGATTTGACTATTCAGGAAGCAGTTAGTGATCGACGTTAGTTAAGTGCGGCGTCAATTTTGCAGGTTTTGCTGAAGTAAATGCACGTATGCGATAGTTGTTTAAGGGGAGGTTTCGATGAACAAATTGGTGAAAGGGTAGGTAAAGGTTTTGTTTATTTTTAAATAAAAAAATGTGTATATCTATTTACATCGTATACACGTGCTGTTCATGAGATAAGCTATGTTTCAAAATAATAAACACGTTGACACTTTAGCTTTTTGGCATATTTATTATTTTTCTATGCTTTTCTGTATTTTTAACCAATCAATGTTTACTATTTTTTGTGTTAACTGGAATCGTCAAAAAGTTACACAAATTATAGGTCTGTACTGAAACAGATTATTCGTTGGATTGAAATCAGATACGATACAAATATGCAGACATCGAAGAAGCCAAAAATAAATTCATTTAATTTGTTAGACTCTTTTTAAACGACGATTACGCCATCTACATAGATTAACTATCGTGTTATGTATAGGCAAACATTTTTTTGCCATTTTAATCACATGTTTAGTATTCATTAAATGCTGTAACGTAACGATTATTAGAAACAATCTTTTTCTAATAAACTATCTTGGTATTAAAAGTCTTTAAAGCATTTAATATCGGTGGCATTCGCGACGTTGTCAAATTTTGTCACTGTTTTTTACGCTACCACCGACATTTTCATGGCGAATATAGCGTTGTTTGCCTTCTGGTATACGACATTTATTTCCCAATGTAATATTTGCAATCAATTCAACTTTTCACAATTTTGACGTAGATTTTGATTTCGTCAGTTGATTGAACGATATGTTACTTTTATATTAACTACTAGCAATATTCAATGGATATTGTACTTGAACTAAAAAGATTAGCTCATTACACCTGCACCATAAAAAATTATAATTTTACGTACATTTACGTGGAGTTACAGGAAATTCCATCTGCTAGGTAAAAAATATATATCAAAAGGAACTTGTCCACCAAAAATTATCTTTGCTAAAAAAAATTTGCAACATAAAAACTAAATTTGTAATCTACGAAAACAATGTAAAGTATACAAAATTATAACAAATACACAAAGAATGCCGAGTTTTAGGTGATGGAATAGCTCATCAAACTACATATTTAGTATGAAGAATTTAAGGACGTTATACCATGGCAAACTAGTCAATATAACTACTGATATATTATTGAATATAATTCATAATAAAACGCATTACACTTAGTGTAAAAATTAAAATTTTACTTTGTAAATAATATATCTTATAAATCGTACATGAATTATAAGAAACTTGATCTACATCATGGTTGTCGAAAATAAAAAGAAACGTTTAAATTATATGTGGCAAAAGTGGAATGTTGACAAATGATATTACCTTAACGATTTACCTATTATTATAATCCACTGTCAAATACATACATAATTATGCGCTCATTAATTATATTATAATTCTCTTGGAATAATTACAAACGTAAATCTTTTTTATGAAATTTACCGCCACTGAATTCTGAAATGCAATGCAGCCACATGATTCAAATACGTAACCTTTTGAAATTCAAACGCTTGTCAATTCGCCAGACATAACTTTTTTGGTCACACACGTATGACTGTAATTTGCAATATCTCTCTCAAACAGTCGCTGACTCTCAGTTTTTATTGCATAATCGGATTCTCCGATTCCAAAACTATTTAAAAAACAGTTTTTTTGACTGTTTATCTAATCATTTTCAATAAAAATTTTCAGTTACAAAACAAATTATGCCACCTTTCATATTCAACTCCATGTATTTCAAGGTATTTTCTTTTCAATATGTTGCAGCTAAATGGTCGGTAACCTGTATCAAGTAAAAGGAAATCGAAAAAAATAGATCTTTTTCTATAATTACGGACAAAAATTATCGGCTTATCTAATACACATTACCACGATATAATGTCCTTAATAGATAATTTCACAACAAAATCAACACCAAACTTGCTTTCAACTATTTTCAAATGCGGCATCTAACTGTTTCATTTTTTATTTATTTTAATAAACTGAAAAAGGTAAAAAATTCTACTATTTACCGATTCCAAAAATTACTCGTCACCCACTTTTTATAAAATCCGTAATTTTCCATAATATCCCACGTAAAATCCGTTGGAAACTACCTAACTAACCACTTCCTACCGTCTCACCTCTCAAAACACAAAACTCTCTCAGTCCTTTTTTTTCCAGACTCCAAACATCGTAAGAAATCCCCTCCCCTCCCTCTTCTCCATCTTTTTTCAGCCTCCGCGGTGGATTACAAATATTTGCATGCGGAATGCGTCATCCGGCAACTCGGGGGATAGATTTCTCGAGGGATCGGTTCAAGTTTCCGATGTTACGCGCGGAAATTGTATATTTGCCGCAGTTCCGCGCGTTTCGTGGGACAAAACAAGTGATGGCTTGCGTTTCGTATTCGCGTTGTTTCAATCCGGTCGATCGCGACAAAGACAGTTCGAACTTTCCGATCGACCCGCGGTAATTGCGCTTTTTGCAATTAACTATGCAAAATTTTTCCGAAATATGCTAAACATGGCTCGCCGGAGAAAAGTGCGCCGATATTAACAACTCGGCGTACATTATGAGATATATGTGATGTGCAAGTGAAACGCAGCTAAATGGTATTGGGCACGGAATTAACGGTCATTGATAACGCTTCTTCAGGATGAGTGATTATGTCCCCCATGTGCAATCAGCTGAGTCGCACAACAGACACTGCACTATCAGACTTATCGTTGGTATGTAACGAGGAGAATTTAGAGAAGTCAAAGTGAATTATTGCCGCGGCAGGGAATTTGCGTGATTGTCGCTCGAACAAGCGGCTCGGCAACTGCTTTGATCTTGACGTGTTCGTTTCATCCAAACTGCGTAATTTCATTTATGCGAGCCAATCCAGCCACCTTTCGGTCCGCTCAATTGATCCCGGCGCTGCATTACACAGCGCCATAACCGAATAATTTTACGCCGGGGAGATGACGCAAAAATCGCCCATACCGCTCATTATCTTTGAGGCGCCGGGATGAACCGTTTATGTTGAATCGAGAGACTTCGTTTGAATGAATTTTGACGAAGTCTTACCTCATCTTTCCTTAATTTATTAAGAAATGTTTGAATGATATCAACAGACCGATCTGTGTTTACGGGAGAATTTTTTGAAACTAAGAGACTAAGAATAAGTTTGGTTAAAAGAACCAAAAAGATATGGGGTCCAATTAGCGAAACATTTAGTGAAGTCAACTAAGTGTTTCTGTGCATAAACGTACTTGAGGTATTGCGAAAGACTTTTTCGTTGATTTTTTGTTGCACATTTTCCATCCTAATACATCAGAGAGTAAGTGAGCAAAAATATTTGGCAAGAAGAATTTTCTTTGTGAAAAAAGGTGTTTTTTTCGAAGTGATTTTATGTAGTTACGGTAAAAGCTGAAAACTTTAAATGTGATTTTGCAGAAACCACAATTTTCAAATCAGCCTTTGAATTGGGCAAACACCTCTGAACTGATTGATTTTATGGTAATTTTTAGTACGCACATGTGGCTACGG
Source organism: Ceratoteleas bidentatus (assembly GCA_022817645.1). Lineage (NCBI taxonomy): Eukaryota > Metazoa > Arthropoda > Insecta > Hymenoptera > Scelionidae > Ceratoteleas > Ceratoteleas bidentatus. The sequence continues at coordinate 14,983 of JABFPB010001704.1, read as the reverse complement.
TTGGAAACTCTGAAACTTTTTTTTTCGATTTTTTTCTTCTCTGAAGATAAAAAAGCGATTTGCAGTAATTTTTTTCAAAAAAGCACAATTTAAAAAAATGGACCAGAATTGCGGTTGGAAGTTCCAACTACATTGTGTGTAGAATATTAATCGGTTTCAACGTTTATTTCAAATGCGTAGTACTCAAAATTTCACTGGGAAAATAATTCGATATGGTTTCTAACATCTATTTTTGAGAGTCACGTTTTCTATGTAAAACTAAGGTAAGTGAACCGAATAAAGTATTTTGATTAAGTATACTTAAGGTATTTTCTAAGCAAATAATATTTTTTGCTACAAAAAATATTTCCAGTATGAAGAGGGAATATTTTTTGTAGCAAACTACAAATAATGAACGTTTCTGGAACTTTTATGTCAATAAAGAAATGATTCTATTTCAACAAAAGTCAAGTAAAACTGATTAACCAATCATTTACACTTTAACCTTGGAACCTCATGACTTTCAACCTTTGCGGCCACTTAAAAACATCGAATATTTACCGGATTCACGTTTTGACTCGCGATTTCGCGCGTAAACGAGTTTCCGGTGAATATTTGAAATCGCGCGATCGATTGGCAAGGAGCGAACGACGCGAGTCGAACAGAGCCGCTTATGCTGTCGAATGAAACTGCTAATTGTAAGTGAGATCTACTTGGCGCATATATCCGTACATCGAGAGATGCTCGATGAGATACTGGACAATGTTCGCCCTCGACGGACCCAGAAATACCCTCAGGCAGTGCGCCGAACTTCGCCTGGAGAGAATTGGAAATACGGATCGATTTTAAGTGCTATTCGCGATACGAATACATTTTGGCATATTTTACTTATGTCGGGTAGGACGAGTACAAGATTAGACGATTAGAGGGAGTGTAGGTGGTTTTGAATTATTTCGTCTCGAGTGCGATGGTTTTTATGTTAAGCGAAAGGTCGAGATGAATGGGGAAAGAATAGTGGTTTGCTTATGAGATACGGATTTCGGTGTGCGGATTTGGACAAAAATCATTGTTTATGTTCGAAAGAACATTGAGGGAAGAGATGTATGTAATTCTGTTTTATGCTCGTATTACAAAAGAGAATCATGATAAAGAAGATTTCTTTATTTGTTAACGTTGCTCCAGTATGAGTAGTAAATTGTATGATGAAAATGTTACAATGAAGTTTTTGTTTAGTTTATTTAGAGTTTTATTAAGTTACTTTTCTTGTCTTCATTCCGTGTGTTGAACACACATATTTTATCTCTACAGGTTATTGAGTGTTACTATAATGGTATAGAATACACAATTTTGAAATGAAGACAAAAAAATGTTTAATGCATTTTTAAGGTTTAGGTTTCGAAGTTTTCTTTTTTTGTGCCAAAAGTATTTTTTTTGTATTTATTTATTTTAGGTTAACCTCTTTTATAAGATCGTAACGCAAACAAAAGTGAAATATACAACACACGATTTACATCAAGATTTACAACATTATTTACAAATAAAGACTAAGGGTTCACAGAAACTGGAATATATGCAAGATCGCGAAATCATGAGTCACTGTCTAAATTTTGGAAAACAAATATTTTATTCTGGCTATCTGCCTAATCACTCAATCCTAATTATCGACCCATTTTAACTTGAATTACAAGCCCTTTCCAAAATAGTACTCATATCAAATAAACCTAAAAATGATCAGATATACTTATTTACATATCGTCCTCTCATTTTCTTCCACATTCGTGTCCCAGTAACCCCGTGCCCTTCCACGTAACACGATCTTTGATAACAGTAACAGAAAATATTAAACAAGCAATCTCTTTAAATGAAATTCTTAAATTTCGTTCGAGTCGCAAAAAGGACGAGCGCGAGCCGCGTCATATCCTGTAACAGATTAGCTTGTCAAAGCGGTCCCTAGTTGTATATTTTTATAGACGTTTAATACGAAATGGCTATCTGTGTCGCCTTAGCATTCGCAACGAACTTTATTCGTTGACAGTGAGATTGAATTAAGTACAGAAAAATGTTTAGCGAACGTTTGGGCGTTTCCAATTTCCTGTTGCGGGCAGTTTTGGAATTACATTGGGAAAAGTTTTGTAAGACGCGAGTTAGATTCCAGGGTCGTGGTTTACAAAGGCGAAGTTTCGAATTAAGACTTTGCATTGACTCGTAAAGAGTTCAGAATCGATGATAAGAGTCGGAGCGACTGAGAGGGGGGAAAAGCGGTCCAAACGAGGGAGCAAGGAATAATTTGAACGAATCCCGAGCAGCGGCGAGCGTGTCCGAGGCCGAGACACAACGGCGGGAATACCGCTAAACCCGGAAATGTCTCGGCGACGATCTATTACCAAGATTACCGGACCATACAAAAATCTTTGAAAACGAACTTCAGGTTGACGGTGCCGGGCGCGTATAATTTATGAGCAAGACAAACCTTTGCTTTATTTCCACAATACGTTTTGTTTCCTCAATCAATAAATGCTGATACACTTTGATAAATTGCGGATGAATACATTGCGCGAGGCATTTTTCTTGCTCAACCCACGATTTATTATTCGCAATCGTTATGAGAAAGCGATCCTCCATAAATTAATATATTGTATTAAAATTATTTGCTGAGAAGAGAAACACGTCGAGGACAAGGAATGGTAGGATAAAGTTGGAACTAATTTCGTCTTGCGGTTTCGGAAAAATCGTTACAGAGTTCGGTTGATAAACGGGGGACAAGTGGTGAAAAATTATCTTTCTTTACAGTAAATTTTACCGAACTCTCAGCAATTTTTATTGTACGTACAGTAAGATTTATAGATTTATCCAATTTATTGCTAAACTGGGTCAGGATGAAAGTAGTTAGATGGTCTCATGAAATACGTTGAATTTCATTCAAATTGATTTTGAAAAACTACAATTTTAATACATGGAAGATTTAGAAGACACATAGGCAGACACTAATGTAAATTACGCAGGCATACATATTGACATACTGCCATATATGAGCCATATAATTGTTCACAAAGACAGAGACTTTTCCTCTATTCTATCCACCCTTTTTCCAAATTCGCTAAGCGAAAATCGATCCGCGACTGGTTCCGCGTAATCGCGACTGGGTTTAGCGTAACAATTCACATATTTCGCGCACCTTCGGCAAATTGATTCCAAAAGATAATTCCATTAGCCGGTGTTAGCAACTTTCATGGGCGAAATGACCCTGAAACATAATTCTATTAGGTAGTACAAGGGCTTCATAAGAGCCATAGTAAAGTCTAGTGATGTCATTCGTATTCCCATTGTCGTGGAACAACTAAAACCATTTTAGACGGAATCCGGCGCGCCGCTTTGAAAATGTCTCTAGGACTAATGAAAACCACCCCACTCGCTGCGATCCTTGATTTACCCGGCAAATCACTTCTGGCTTACTCAGTTTCGCAGCGCACTTCTGTCTTAATCACCTGCCTTATTTGCAAAGCGCCGTACACTTTTCCCGGGCGTTGTTTATTTCGAATGAAATAAACATCGGGATTATAAACGGCGCGAGACAAAACGCCGCTATTGATTGAGCCGAGCCATCTTAGTCAATGCGAAACTTTTGCGCCGGGACAATAAACATGCGCGCGGAGTCGTAAGCGCCTCTTCTGCATACAAAAATGGCTCGCGCAATACGCCGCGCGGCACGAAAATAATCCGAAAAATGTTCCAACTTTTGTTTCGGCAAGTACCGGCTAATTTAGTCAGCGTCGTCATTTAAATGAAGAGCCGAAGTTGTCCTCGTTTTGTCATCGCGGGCGCTTTTAAAGTTACGAGAGTCCTTTCGCGTCGCCTGTAATTCCGAAAAAAGGCTCGCCGGCCGGAATTGCACATGTTTGTTTTTAATTTTAAGTTCCGCCTGACGTTTTTGCTCATTTCCATCGAGCCTTATCGACTTCGCGCACGAAACTTGATATTTACCGTGGTAAATACGTAAGTACGAGTGTACGCCGGGATATTCGAAATTACAAGGGTATTACTATTCTACTCGTTTCTATTTGAATATCTGTATAACGTATCACATACATATGTAAAGCATAATAGGGGAAATAGAGTAGAACAACAACGACGAACGGAAAATGGAGTGTCTTTCGGGATTTCGGAACGGCGCTCGAGCAAAATATATTCACTATAACCTTCCAAACAATTGGCGAGTTTAGGTTTCGCAATCCCAAGAGCTGCTTCAAAGATTCTGTCCCGCAGCCGCTGAATGGACGGCCCGAACGGTCTATCCGTTTTAAAATATATACCTCCTGCTAATCTCGCGCCCGATATCTGATCACCACGGAAATATTCACGAACTGTATCAAGTATCTTACAAGTCCGACCGAATTCGGCGTTATTTATTCGTGTAGCCAAATGCACGATATCGAATTATAATTCGGCATGGAAATTATGCTGAATAGATAAATCTTTATGTCAAAGTCTCTGATTTGTATGTTATTTTAGCGTTCCGATAGCCAAATTATCGAAAAATCAGTTGCTTAAGTGTACACTGGGCTGCAGATGTATACCGATATTGAAACAAAGATGGCAAACTTTATTAGTTATTGCGTGAAAAAATGTGTTCTTTATGAAACTGTCTGTTTTTTAGGAACTAAAATAATTTTTATGTGGACAATTTTTCAATGAGTAATACATAAGGGAAAATCGAAATTGAGAAAAAATAGTAGCATTGTAAAAATTACACTTTTTTCAAGCAGATCATTTATCATCTATAGATTTGAAGTTAAATTGTAGTACAATTCTGAAGTCGATAACATTATTTGACAATAATATAATTTAGTTTTAAAATCTGCTGATATACTTTTGTGACCCACTCTACAGTTCTATGGTTAATCATTTATATCATAAGTGACTAAAATGTGACATAAGACCTATAAAGTGATTACCAAATACGAACTCTCTTAAAGCCGAAACTCATTAAACGTTAACAGACTAAAGTAAAACAAGATTACGAAAAAGTGTCTCTTGAAAACTTTATTTTCAGATGCAAGTGCAAAATCATGACGTTAAATTCTGTTGGAATAAATTAGTGAATGTTATATTGAATGTTGACTGAAGTTAATTACGGACGAACTTAAAAAGGCGTTAAATAGAATGTTATGTTGTTACTTTGGTTAAATTATTCAACGTTATGTATCGCTTTCAATGTACTGATCCTGGTGAAAGTAAACCTCATTGAATTTAATCCAATGAATAATTTAGTTTGTTGAGGATACATGAATGGCTATGTATATCTAAGAAAATTAATGAAAGTATGAACATATGTCAGCAAGCAAAGTTTACAGAGTCACGTAGTAACAAAGCTTGTCGTGGTGGAGAACAAATAAACTAAAAGACCGAAATGTTGTAAAGTTTTAACGGACGTTTAATATTATTGACGATTCTATTTTATCAGATATTTGTGAAAGTGAAATAACTGTTATCTTCACACGAAATGTGAAGATAATTACTTTTTATGAATTTATAAATATTGTTACTGTTCACTTCGTTTCTATTACTATTATTATTTTCGTTTATAAAAAATTGTTTTATCATAAATATCTAAATTTATCAGTAATTTAGCAGTAATTACTTAATAACGACTTCTGTATCAAATTACAATGGGAAACTATTGAAGTATTTTTCATGTCAAAATGTACAATTCCATTTTCACATACATTTTTTCTGCTGAAAACTACTTTTCGTGCGAAACATTTCAGCAAGTTATGACGCAGCGATATAGAAAATTCACGAGTGTGTGACTTGCAGAATTCAGCTTGTACGTTATATGTATGTTGCAAACTATAATATTTGCAGCTATAAAATATCCATTATGATAATAAGTCAAGATGTACTATCTAGGTATGTAAGCATGTTGTTATCATTTTCAAGAAAAGTTTATAAACTCGTTTTAAAAACGTAAACGTTATCAGTATGATACAAAGATTGCATTTAGTTTCAATAATAAGAGAAAACAGACTATAAAGACATGTTGCATGCAATAAGAAATGGCAAACTGATAAAGTGAAGATAAATTTAATTATACATCAGGTCAGGTTTATACAGAAATGCGGAATTTATACGACCAGAAAAAACTGCAATCAAAATCTGACTTGACTATTATTTTACACAAGCAAATTTTGCTTTATTTAAGAGTGTTATAACTGATTATAGCAGTCAAACTGGCGACTAAAAAGACAAATGATGATTAAAATTGAAAAAAACTGTCATTACTTCAGATGTGTTACCAAAAAAAGTTGATTTTGAAAATTATAGGTAGAAGGCGCCACTGTCTCCAACGAGGGAGAATCGAATCAGACCGAATCAAAACCAACCGAATTTCCGAAATGCTCTCTCTTCCGTTTTCGACTACGGTGAGACCGTTTTAAGTGCCGGATAGAGTTCAGGATAGTCCTGCGAGGATATATCGACTTGCCAGGAGAGTGAATTCCTAGGGCCATTTCCTTTGGATGAGTGGAACATTCGTAAGAAATGGGAACGTTTCGATATGAGAAAATAAGTCAAGTTAATTAGTAATTTTGAATTCTAATGTTTTTTTTTAATTAAAATGTAGATTGAGTAACGAAATTGACCTTGATTTATATTGACATTCTCTTTCCGGTAAGGTGCCGAAAAATTGCCGCACAAATGTATAGTTTGGCCAGTTTGTGTAGTTTAGTTTTGTGGATTTGAGAAATGTTACACAGCAGATTCGAGGAGAAAGCTGGAGAATTAACACTGACCGGAAATGGAACGTAGATGCTCGAAAACTTAGTTGTCCCAAAGAGTTATGCTTTCCGATATTCCGGATTTGAGTTTCCGATACCTGTATGAATAACCAAATTCATATATTCGCGGGATTACGCTTTAAATGGGAGTTTAGTATAAATATTTTATTTGTGTATACATTATTTAGTTTTCAGAGCATTTTCAGACATTATCAGAGATTTTCAGAGAGTTTATTTCTTTAGGATACCTCGAACATTTATATTAAATATTGCATTTGCATTAATGTAAAGAAGTAACGAAACAGCAATTACTGAATTGATAATACAATATAAAATATTATCATAATGAATGTAATTACGAAAACTCAATACTTATTCATGGGATATAAAGACAACACATTGAAAATCGTGTAAACTGAAGAAGGAAAATGCCATTGCATAATATTTAAAATAATGTACTTAGTTAATCTGGAAAAAGCATTATATTTCCATTTCTCGAATAATTAAAGCATCAAATATAACTTGTACACTCTAAGAAATAATCTATTAAGGGTAAACTGAAAATCCTTTAAATTTTAAACCTTTTATCGTTATACGACGTTTCCATTAAACAGAGGAATCGTTTATCGGATATGAGATACGTCATTTTCTTGTCAAACGATATCCTTAACATAATAAATAAGTTCCGTTTTAGCATAAAACGGAACATTTGAACCGAAAATGCTTTCCGTTTCACACTGTGATAACTTCACTGTGCAACGTGCGCGAAGGTTAGGTTCGTTAGCCGGCCGTTCCGCGTATATTTTATCGCTCGTTGTGCATGTGGTTTATATTTGGATAAGGATTTGGAAATCGTGGCAGAGCGGAGTTTCACGAAGGTAGACATTTCCAAATTATATCGATGAAAGATGTTTTCTTTATTATGCAAATAAAGAATTTATTGCATTCTTCTCGCAAATCTTGTTGCATCTGAGCCTTTCTTAGAGTGAATTATATTTATAATAAAAAAATAAGATATTTATTATTAATTAATTCAATTATCCAAAATTCATATTATCCAAAGCAACACTTAAAAATCAAACTTCTGAAAGGCATTTTCTGAAATTCATTCTAACATCTGAAATGCATTTTTTAAATGTACTTTTTCTAAAATTTTCTGAAATTCATATTTTGAAATATATGTTTTCAAAGCAGTTTTTGAAATTGCATTGTCCACTTTGAATTGCAGTTTCCGAAATGTATTGTAAATTCTGAATTGCTTTTTCCAAAATGCACTTTAAATTCTGTAAATTATTTTCCAGTCGTATTTCTCCCACTTATGTACGATCTTAGGTAAGATATTACATACAATCTTACTTACATTCTTATAACATGTGTTTAATTCATGAGACATTCAGTAAGATTTCATGTAAAATATGACATGATATTTTTATAAAAGATCTCACGTGAGATATCATATAAAATCTTACTTTCATTAATCCACAAATTTTAACATTCGCGAGAAATTCAGTAATGTTTCATGTAAAATATTGTGTAATTTCTCATACGCCATTTGAGATAATATATATAATAATATTTCATGTGTTATATTACATAAAATTGTATGTATAATTTTATATACAATATTACATGAAACTTTTTCAGTAGGGTAGCCACCCCTATATCCACCCAGAAACATGCACCTGCCCGATCCTTTAAACAAATCAATTGTCGGAACAATCGATTGTTCAAAAAGTGCATCGGGATCAGATGAACGCCGTCCTTTCGGGCACTGAAAGACGTATTTAGTGCGCCAGCAGATAGCGTCAGTTTTGCGACTCTTGGTTTTGCAATCGGCCGCCGGTTACGGCAACGGAATGCATTCGGATTCTCAATATGACGGCATGACTCACGCCTGGCATGAGCCATGCGCCACTCACGCGGAATCTTATTGAAAGGCGAGATACGGATAGAAACACATTCCCGACTGGCGTGTAGCGCCTCCTGTTTCCTTTTATATCTTGACTGCCGTCTATTCACAGTTTAATCTTCTTTTTGGTCATTGCTTTGTCACCGCCTATATTAAAGATTTACCATAAAAATATTGGAAGCTTTCACTTGCAAGCCGGCTTTATGAACTGCATGCATATCGACTGGAAGAAGCCGAATCAGTGATATATTTATCACTTTATCTTGATAATTTTACGCCTAAAGACGCGTGCGACAATACCCCGACGCAGCGCTGCCGACTGTGAAATATTATTTATTGCGACGAAATGTGTCACAAAGTTTTATCACGCGAAATATTTTATACGTCTTCGTTTATTGCGCGGAGCTGTTTATTCGCGACGTGTAATAAAATTGAACAGTCGCGCGTTTGGATCGGCTGAATTATTTCAGCCGTGCGGCAAGAATTTTAATGCGCAAAGGATCATTTCGCGACGACGCGTTCATTGAATTAATTCGCTTTACATGAGTGGTCCGTCCTTGGGAAGTTGTGGAAATGCCGTTTAATGTTTCCGAACCATCACTGCCAAATGCAGTGACGGGTTCGAGATATTTAGAAACCGGAAAATGTCTATGCAAACGTGAAAATGGAATTACCGGGATTGATTTTTTGTGCCTGCTTCTGTGAAATGTGAAATTCTGCATTTCAGAAGGTACAATGCATATCAAATGATGCATTTTATATCATTCATTTCAGAAGTACAAGGCATTTCAGAACATAAAATGCATTACGGAAAATAATTTACAGAATTTAAAATGCATTTTGGAAAGAGCAATTCAGAATTTACAATACATTTCGGAAACTGCAATTCAAAGTGGACAATGCAATTTCAAAAACTGCTTTAAAATGTTAGGTTTTATTTTACATAAAATTATATTACTCAATTTCTCATGAATCAAATATTTTTTTAAATGATGTATGTAAGAGTTTATGTAATATCTTAGTTAATATCTTATATAATTGCTGGTAAATTTGTTAAAGTCATGGGAAATTGAGTAAGATTTTATGTAAAATATTACATATTATGTAAGATTTCCCGGACACATTGCTTCCAGTTACGTAAGATCTTAGGTGAGATATTTCATAAAATCTTACATTCATTAATCCACAAATATTTACATTCGTGAGAAATTCAGTAATATTTCATGTAAAATATTACGTAACTTCTCATACGCCAATTTGAGACACAATATTTTATATAAAATATTACATAAGCAATTTTCAACATGATACTTGCAGGTATTTTGTACCAATAGCGGGGATACATTGTTTGGAAGTGCAGTCGTATACTGGACGGTGAGTGGGATTGGTAATAATAGAGGGTAAAATATGACGTATTTAAACTGTTTGCTGGGATTGGAGGAGAAAGTTGGGATTGTTTATTATATTAATTTATGTGTGCTGAGATTACCTGGATAAATGGAATATCTTTCTTTTCGTTTGTTTTGGGAAAAATTGTTTTAGTGGCAGTTTTCTACATTGGGCAAATTATGTGTGACATTTGAGTGTTTTTAGAGAAAGAGAAAAAAGTGGATTTATTATGAATTTGTAAATTTGCAAATATTTTTGTACAAGTTGGCAGGAATTCAGCAGGAATTCTGCAAATGTACAACATTAATTATGCAAATTTAATAACGAATGTACATTTTTTAAAGCTGATTTATAGTTGAATGTGTTTTAAATTATCACTTACGTAACGTAGTAATTCGGAATTTATTCGAATATATTTGGTTATTTTTCTGTTAAAAACAAAAAATAATTTTTATAAACTTTATAATTCCTTAACGAACAATTTTTTGTCGCCCTGACTCCATTTATTTCGCAAATACAATTTTAGCAACAAAATTGATTGAGTATCGTTATATTATTTTCTATGTATTTAACATATTTTCAATCTCATTATCAAATCGTACGATTCACGTTAATAAAAAAATTGAAGATGACTTCTAGCCTTAACAAAATAATTATGAAGTTATCAAATTAACTAAAAATACCACATAATGTGATATAAACTTACCAGTTTCGAATTTTGAATCGGTGTTCAACATTCGAAACTTGAACCGGTATTCAAAATTCGAAACCAAACGATTCCATAATACACTAATACGCTTGCAACTTTTCACCATAGTAATTGCGCAATTTCCTTACCTCATTCAATAACGACGCACTTCAGTGTACTTTAAATTGTAAGGCATTCCCTCATTAACCGGATTTGTTACCTCAGATATTGTTCACAAAGCACACATGCACTGTCACAGCCTTTCGGTATTGATTGGCTGTCACAGACATAAATTTGTGCCGCAATTTGACACATTTTGAATATGCTCGAGGTAATGCCGCTCGTTTTTGTTGTACACGCGAGAAGATCGATGAATACTCTGCCGCATTTTACCAATTAAAAGCGCGCCGAATTCAAAATGTATCCAAGTACAAACAATACATTTTTATTTCCGAATCAAATTACACGATTCGAAATCGAACAGAAATCGCAAAGCCATAAGCTTACTGACGTAAACATTTTGTCGAATTGTTCTCCAATTTACTGTCGTTGATTTTGTATCATTGACCGGCTATTTTCATTTTGCTAATTACATGTATCAAGCCATATTGAGACGTATTCACAACGTTACTTATTTTTATCGAGTTTTCACAACGTTATTCAATCTTTACGATAAAAATAAGTATTCACAACGTTACTTATTTTTATCGTAAAGATTACGTATAAACGTTAATCAATGTTAAAAATAATATTTTCAATATGACGGTTACAGTCAGATGTCGCATGGCCTATTGGATAAAATACTAAACTTAGAATTCAAAGGCTCGAGATCGAGTCCTAATTATGGAAGACTTTTGTCACCGAAATTTAACGATAATTAACGTTATACGTTACCTGTACGTAAAAAAAATAATACGTAATAAAATAAAATAAAATAATACGTAAAATAAAATAAAATAAAATAAAATAAACGCATTCAAACGCATCGATCACGATAAAAATATGTAACGTTGTGAATACGGTCTCAGTATGTCTTAATACGTGTTTGAATGTGCCTTCAATATGAATATGTATTATTATATGTAATATTCCGAAAAGTGTTTAAATGTTTCAATATGTTCTGAAACATGTTCAGCAAATGAAGTCGAAATTAAATTGGCGAGTTTTGCGAGTCGAATAATTGTTTGTTTTTGTAGTTAACGCTAGTTATCGGCCATGTAAAATAGCATCGCGACGCAGCCGTTGCCAGTTGACTGATTGAAACCACGCGGCGATTGATGAAAATTGTTTAACCTAATAGTCTTATCGAATGAACGCCGGTAAACGTAAACGAAACGTGCTTAAAACTTTTGAAATATGAATCGCTCGGCGCGTTTAAGGCCGACTTTACGTCGCTTGACTAACGTAGTGCGAGCAGTTTGCGACTTTTTTGTCCCGAGTTATTTCGCAAACTTTCGAAGAACAAAGTATCGAATATCGAGTAAGTTGATTACAGACGGGCTGCGTACCTTTTGACGCGATTTCGCCCTTAAAACGAAGCGCCGTAATTGTAGTGGAACCTGACGCCGAATGTCACACCGCGCATAAAACGCGCGATCATTTGTAAAGCCAAAGCTTTTTGCGAACGCAACTTGGAATTATTTCGCCGCCGACCGCTCCAATTTGTCGCTATTTAATTAAAACTTTTACAGGCTCTCGTAATTAAAATTAAACATCCGCCGAGGTTTCGGTTGCCGCGAAGATTCGCCGACTGCGTTATGCGAAAATTAAAAACAAACTCTTCGCAACTCGGACCTTGCAATTAGAGCGCCGCGCCACGGCCAATCGCGCAATCACACGTGAACGACAGCCCGAAACCGCACGGAGGAAACGAGATGGAGCAATCATGGTTTGCTACAATTCGAAATGCTGAAATTTGACTATTTAGACGGTGGAAGCTGGATTCGCTGTTTCAAATTGCGAGCAGATATTTGCCTTTCGCCAAGTTTACGATAAGTAAATTGTTTAAACATATTTAATAACCTAAAAGCAGCATTCGAAATAATTAATACACATTATTTTTCAGAGTGAAAGTTCAATTGGGAAAATAGAATTGTATTAAGGGTACACTGCAGTGAGAAATGACCAAATTTGATGAAAAGTTGACAAAAATTTTTTCTCAACTATCGAAAATCCACGACTACAAGGCAAAACCCACAATAAAAATTTTGAAAATTCCGTATTCGCCACAAAACTAATTCGTCAATCCACACGATTACCAGCGCCATCTCGGTTTCTCAACGCACGATCGTCCGCAAAGATTTCGCGCCAGACACTTACTGAACAAGCAATTTCCCCGTGCGCAAAACAGCGCCATCGTTCTTGCGTTTGACGTCGCGCGCGCAACGGTCATTACGTAAGTAAGTGTCAGAAAATATTTGCGACTCGATTTCTCGTCATCCTATTATCGTCGCTCGGCTGGCTGCTAATTGGGGCAGCCACCTTAAACCCGGAGTGCCGCAGTTCCGGACGTCCGCGCCGAAAGGAGATTGTTCCGTGGAGGTGCAATAACACCTTACCGAACTGCGCTGCGCTGGCCCATATTAATTCGGCCCGCGAACTTCCGGCATTAGGGGCTCCGAACGAACCAAATTATCCCGCGGTTAATTCGCGCGAAAATATGGAACGCGAAATTGCGTTGCACGGCGTATTTGTTCGGACCATTATCGGGTTATTAAAAGTTGAAACGGACGAGTGGCGCTAGCCGCGGAGGGAAAAGTGCGCTCAAAATTGACTGGAAAAATGCACTTGCGGTCGCGTTAACGATTCGAGTAAACAGGGGAGAAGTGGCGTTGAATTTCCGGAGGGTTATGAGTGAAAAGTTATAGTCGTCTTGAAATTGTTTATGAGCGGTACAGTTTGAGATCGAGTGGATCGTTAGGTAATTTAGTTGGATAGTGGATGTTTAAGAGGATGCAATGAAAAAATATTCATGGCTCTGGTAAAAATAGTGTTGTAGTATGTTTACAGACAGTTTGGAACGTTTAAAAATGATTCCACACCTTGATTCCACGTTGATTCCACGTTGATTCTACGTTGTTCTCAAACGTTGATTCAACGTTGATTCAACTGTGATGCACTGATGATTGTCAACGTTGATTCTACGTTGAACCACCATTAATTCATCGTTGAGCCGATAACGTTGATTCAACCATGGATCTACGTTGAATCAACGTTGATTCAACTAACGTGCTCCCTTCGGGTAGCCACATGGCTGTACCAATTCAGATACGTGTTTAATTTACAATATAATTTCCTACAAAATATCAAAATTGTCCTACCATTAATTCGATGGAAACAGTCCCCGAAATGTATACCACCATTTTAGCCTGAAAATTGGTCGAGCAATTACATGGAACCTCAAAACAGATATTGAAGCGTTTTAAAGGCCGCCGAGCGTGACGAGGCCTCCGTTCGCCGTGCAATGTGAGATGGTATTACAAAATTAACTATTGAGAGGACTTGGTCAAGTGCGTAATCCTTTACATGGACGGTTTTGAGCCAACCAATCAACGCCGTCCACCCGCGGGACCTGTCGATGTCCAATATTCGCTGATAGAAGCATCGCGATAAGGATTAACGGTTATTGTACAAAGTTGAACGACGAGATAGAGCGATAAGTTGATTAATTAATCCGATTTTGTTTACAGCAGTTACGTGCGAGGCTGCGTGCTGCCGACAACTCCCGGCTATGTGAAATAGCCGAGGGAAGTGATCGCGCAAGAAAAATTACGCACGCCCGGAAGTTGATGGAGTGCTGTCGATGGATCGAGTGAAGTTTAACAAATTCGTGGACTTTTTGCGGAAACTTCCGGGAAATTCTGACGGAGGTTTTTGCCGTGATTAAGTTGCTTGAAAATTGCCGAGAAAAAATCGGGGAACGAAGAAATGAGATATATGAAACTTAATTTCTGACGACAAGAAAAGGAACTACAATTTTAGTAGGCTAAGTTCAAGAAATAAATTAATAAATTAGAAACATCGGTGTTTGAGGCAATTAGGCTCCCCAAAAGAATAACATCGTAACTCATGTCCATTTTTTCTTTGTAACCCTATGATAAATTTTGACACTGTTTAATAATATTCAGTAGTGTTTTACTTTCTTAATTTATCATTTTGTAAATTTAAAATGTATGAACTTGTGTAGAATTCAATGTAAAAAACTATAAAAACTGAAAACTGAAAGAACATTTTACTGAGAAAACT
>JABFPB010001703.1:0-23676 GCA_022817645.1 Ceratoteleas bidentatus | reverse complement strand
TTACTCTTTTCTGAGTTGTGTTTACTTTATTTCTGAGTAGATTTTACTTTTATTTCGAGTTGTACCATTTTTTACTCCAAAAAGAGTTGTTCTTACTCTAATTTTGTTCAGTGTACATTCAATAATTGGCTGCTTGTGAGAAACATCAGCGCCGCGTTGTTTCCGCAGAAACAAACGAACGGGAAAGAGGGCACTTTAAAAAAAATAATGTGCAATCGTCCACAAGTAATTTTTACCATACTGGTTGATAACTTGTGTTACCAACTCTTACAACATTTCTTTATAAGTATATCGAATACAACAAATAGCTTAGTAAACAGTGAGGACAATTATGATAATTTATGTATTTCAGTGAAAGTGAGATATTTAAATATTTTTACTATACTGAAAGTAATTTTTTCTTTTAAAATAATAGTAACAATTTACAAGGATAATAAAAAGTAGGATAAATCGTCCGTATGTCAGCGTTACTGTCGAGTTTAGGATTTTTAACTTTTTTTATCAGTGTGGGATGGAAGGGCGGTGTGGGGTTTTTTAGGGTGCGAACGTTTGCGGCGCGGAAGGCGTTTTTGTGGCGGGGAAAAAGTGGAGATCAAAAAGGCCTCGGCAGGAATGTCAGGACAAGTGTTGAGTGAATAAAAAGGATGGAGGGTGCGGGGAATTGTGTTGTATAATTATGCACAATTGATTTGTGGGCGGGAAAACATGGGTCAGGCGAATTTTATTAGGTTTTGGAGTAGTGTGCAATTGCGCAAACTTACGATGTATAATTAAAAAGTTTTACCTCGGCATGTTTACACAGTATAATTACAAGCATTTACAGAGGTTTATTGTATAATAGTTAAGTTTGAATAATATTGCTCAGTTTGAATGGTTCCTGCAAAGTGATTGATTATATTTCTTAAAACGTTAATTTACGTGTGTTTTACTAAAATTATCGTGTACTTTTGTTCAAAGTACACTGAGTAAAATTATCAACTAAAAAGATATATTTGGTTTCAACGGGAAATATTATTAAAATTTTAGGTATGTTTAACTGAAATTATTTTAACTATGGATATTAGAAAAACTAAGTTTTATTTCGACATTCTATGAAATCGTTTACCCGTAAAATGTTTTACTTTAAGAGGAAAACATTTTACGGGGGAAATAAAAAAACTGTTGAAATAAAAAAGGTATTTTTTTAATACGTAATTTCAAATCGGTCTTTTCGTTCAACTTATTAGAGACACTACTGGAATAAGATATATCTGGTCTTATTTTGAAACACTTAAACAACTTTCATTACTTTTTATCGGTAAAAACGTTTCCTTCGAAGACACTTTTATGTAAGTTTTTATTATATAACTTAATTTGGGTTGGATGTATTTAGAATGTGTAACTTTTCACTTCATCTATTCACCATATCTGTTCCCTGAGATTTGTAAGTAATGAACTGCGATACGCATTACGTCTAATGTACCAGAATCAGTATCGACTATATAATAGTCGATCCTATAGTGTATAATATAACAGACTCGATATAATGACTTATCTATGTTGCATTAAATCCAGAGACCCAGAAGTGTCTCTTATTTCGAGTGAACATATGTGCATTTTGGCATCGATAAACGGGACTGATAATAAAATAAAAAGCCACTTTTTTGTCCAAGTTGGTCTGGTGGCATAAAACTGGGTGGCATAAAACAAACTCAACATTTCATTCAAATTGACGCATTCATTGCAAAAATATGAATGCTTGAGAATCCGTGTTTTTTATGGGGTAATGAATTACCACGTTTATACATTTTTGTACTTGTTTTATACTTTTCAAATGTATTAGTGCTTAAATCCAAAGCCAGCAAAGGCACTACTTATTATGCAGTGTTATAAAACTCGAATCTAAATAAATACTCTATCTCATGCATTCTACAATTGTTATTTTTTTCTCAGTTTAAATATTAACATAAAATGATCTTGTTATCCTCGCTTAGATCAAATGTGAAGGGAAATTACCTTGAATTATGTATCCGCATTATCATTCCTAAAAGTTTGTTAAACTAAACCTAGTTTAAAATCTGCACTTGTTTAAATATACACATACAACATTGTTCTAATCCTTATTAAACTATTGAGAAATATGAATTATTACACGAGATAATCGGGATTAAATATTACACAGCTCGGTCACAATTTTTCCTTGCTACATAATGGGTTAAGGGTAGATAAAAGTTTGCCGTCAAATCTGCCACTGAAACTTGGCTTTCAGAACTTTTTATAAAATTGATTACAAACGTGAAGCCACAAATGCAAAAGTGTACTAGGCGGTACCCATGTGAAGTTAACACCGTAAACTAAAAAAACCTTTTTAAACAATTAAGGTATTTTATTTACGGTTCTAACTTCACAGGGGTTCATTTTTAATTTTGACCTCCGGTAAAAACCTTTTCCATGCAACAAGGCGCATCAATTTACCTTTAAAAAATGCTTCGATATTCACAGTAACGATGCAACAGCATCCAGCAAACAACATCAGGTGAAAAGATTTTGTTGCTCGGATTAATGTAAGGTATCATGATCAAAGCAGTTTCTTCAAGATCAATTAGTTTCATGCAAAACGTCGACTTCTCGTTGTAATGGAAACTTCATTCAAACCAGGTAAAGTTAACCGAAAGTAAGACAACTGAAAATGAACATCTGCTGTTCACAAAAAGTTACCAATTTAAAAATCGGTTACCCTCTTAAATTTGATCGAACGAATTAATTAACAATTATAACTATGATAGTTTGTATGTGTAAATTAATGGGACATTAATTGCACGTGTTCCTACTAAATTAGCAATTATAACAGATAATTAGTATAGGTAATACATTTAATTTTAATGTTACCAATACCTATAATAAATGTGAATATATGTTTGTTTGTACGATCATCACACCACGACCAATACTGCAGTAAAAATATCGATTTCACAGGTGTATTCCCTGACTCACAAAGGTTTAAGGTTGTAAAAAAGTTGTTATGTAATAATAATTTTCCATATTCGAATTATATGGATTATATATTTTTCATATATGGATGATATATGGGTCAGATTTTAATAATTTATAGGTAATATTGTTGATGCAAAAGAAAAACCACAATGTTCAGATTATCCGAGGAAGAACCCCAATTCCCAATTGTCGAAAAAGAATCCCAGTGTTCAAATTGTCTCAAATGAACCCCAATTTTTAGATTGAGCAAGGAAAAGTCCAAAGTCCAGATTCATTCTTGAAATACTTGTTTACTTTAATATGTAAAAGTTTCAGCTTATATTTTGATTATATTATATGGTTATTTTGAAATGTTATGTTTTAGTTATTTATATCATTTTACAGCAAACCATCTATAAATGAAAACTTTTACATAAAAACGGAAACAAGTAACTCAAGAATAAATCTGGACTTTGGAAAAAGGATTTTTTTGTTAGTCAGTCTAAATATCGGGGTTCATCTGAGACATTCTGAACACTGGGGTTCTTCTTGGGCAATCTGAACATTGGGGATCGTCACTGGACAATTTGAACATTGCGGTTTTTCATCGGACAATCTGAACATTGGGGTTCTTCGTCGGACAGTCTCAACATTGGTGTTTTTCACTGGACAATTTGAACATTGGAGTTCTTTATCGGGCAATCTGAATATTGGGGTTCTTCATTGGTCAGTTTGAATATTGGAGTTCTTCCATATAGTTAAACACGAAATATGTTAGCTTGCTTCATATATATAGCTTGCCCGAGCGAAAACTGGCATTTTAGCCAGTATATTCTAAATACACAACAATAGCCAAATCAGAAATATAATAATCTCTTAAACTAATTGAAAATGCATACTACAATTCGTTACTGCTGAAGTTATGCCGTTCCAAAATAGTTTTCAATAATAATAATCCAGTTATGAACCTTAATTCACCAAATATGCTCCGCACTGTTAATTTATCAGGAAACGGTAATGGTAATCGCAGAAGCTCCGGCAGGAAATTAGCGTATCTCTTTTGCATTGTACATGTACTTTATTCAGAGATAGAATCATTCAAATGCGTAACTACTTTGGACGTATGCTACACAAAATGGACATATTGATGTACTCTAATTTCACCATCGCAGAGCTCCGTAGCTGTTTCGAATAACTCAAATTCCGTTTTTTATGAAACTCGCCTCTTTCACCTCTGTCTCGTTTTCGGTGAGGCAGAACTGAGTTGTGTCAGACAGTATCAAGATTTGTTCTCCTGAATTTGCGTTCCAGTTTTTCGCGTTTGTCTCTATTATCATTCGCAAATTGAAAATGACAGGGCGCCCGAAGAAGTCGAAAATTGAAGTCAAACGTTTTATCCGTTCGCCCATTCGTTAGAAACTAAACTCATTTCATTATCACAACTTTGCATAAAGTTGGTCAACATGTAAATGTACTTCTCAATTGACTTAACCGGGATTTAGTAGCCCTAACGAAGACGAAATTTTTTTCTTGTGAATAATAATAATAAAATGGTGCTTTATCTCAAAGAAATTTGCCACGCTGTAAATATCAGTCGGACTGAAATAAATGTTAATGGCAAAATGGTTTTCGAAAATAATAATGTTTGCGATAATTTTCCGGGATGAAAAATTAAAACCGTATCCGCGTTTTTTTATGCTCCGATCTCCGGTTATCGTTTCTGCAATATAAATAAAACCGTAAAAAAATACTCCACACTTTAATATCGCAGTTTAAATAAATTCAATAAACGCGACAAAAAAGGACTTTTATCAATTGGACGAACCACTCGTCGGTAACTGGCAAAAAATAATACGGTTCGCGCATTGTAATTCCGCGGGTTTTCAACTTAAACACAAGTAATAGCTGCGCCAACTGATATAATGCCGCGAACAGAAAGAGAAATGAACGCGAAGTATTTGTTTGATTAGGAAAATCAAATGCGAATTGAGAAAAGTGGCGATGGAGGATGAAAGAGAAGAGGCGAGTGGAAGCAGGTAGCAATGTAAGTGCAAGTCGAAAAGTGATCAATGAAATGTTCGAGAAAATAGAATAATCGTTTCTGTAAATTAATGAATTTAAGATTTCCATCTTTTTCGTTGGTGAATAAAATGCGCAAAGCAGCATTGCCTAAAAGAACTTGTCTGCTGAGTGTAACAATCTTGATTCAAATTTAATATTTGTAAGAGTGCTTGGAGAACTTAATTCAAGAATCATTCTTACTCTCAATCCAAGGTAAATTCTCAAAGAAAATAAAGCAAAAATACGTTTCGGAACAATTAAAAAGTATTCAAAACCGTAGCCTCGTACAAATGAAATACCAAAATTAACACGGGAACTGTACAATTCCGACGAAGTTTCGTAAATTTAATTCTACGTTATGTTATGGTTAGCGATTGCATTTAGTTAGTAGACAAATTCTCAGTCGAACTATAAATTAATAATAATAATATGAAATAATACATCTAATTAGCATATAATTCAGCTCATTATCTATTAATTCGGAACTAGGTTAATCCTTGTAACATTTCTAATCGCTATTGATAAATCGTTAAGGAAATTACTAGTCCAGTAACGAGATAATGTTATGCATTTTCCAAATGTTACGGTAAGAAACAGCTGTTTGATAAACATCGCAAATTATATTACACAAGCGAGTGTACCTTCCAAATTCTACACCGATTTGCATAGTGAAACGCGTGTAAAAAAACGAAAATAGCATTTGTTTTATGAAACGCGTATCTGCGACGAAATTGCTTGTTTTCTACTATTCAGCGCAACACGAGTTTTTTGCCCGTGCGAATCAAACGCGATGTTTCGTTAGCCGCGCGTTCGAATATTGTGTGAAATTAATTGTGATCCAATTAATTTCAAGTATTTATAATATAACTTGTTTTAAAATAAAAATCAATAAAACGCTGCATCGCGTTCCTGGTTGGTATTTCATTCTGCCGCGCTTCAACGGGTTTTGTGCAAGTTCGATGAAAAAACTAGCGTTAACGTTGGATTAAACTATTGATGCTGAACATTTCATATTCCTCAGCGGAGTGTTCCTTTACTTTCAATCAACGCGTTTTCAGTTGCGATTAAAAATACATTTGAACTTCTTTAATTAAACTGGCGGTTTTTTTGCGGAAAAAGTAAAAAGTTTTCTTAATTAGGATTCATTTTTAGGTTATTAATAAAAAAAGAATTAAAAAAGTGCCTTAAAAAGCCGCATTTCATGGAAAAATAGGTTGTAAAATAATACAAATATGGTTCTAATGAAAAGAGCAATACCGTAATTATTTGAATAACTTGAATGTAAAATGTTGCGTTAATAATAAGAGTAATTGAATAATTAAACTTTGACATGAGGTCGTTATGTAACACTAAAAATGCTCATTTAAATTGAAAATTAAATTTATCATTGTGAAATCTAAATATGAACAAATTGTTCATATTTTGCGATATGATGATGTATTAATAAGATCATCAAGTATAAAGAAATGACAATTGTTCAGTTTCATTTTTCTAAATTATAAGGATACCTATATTTACTTTTACAATAAGTATACAGTAATATCGATTATTTAAAGCATATTACAATTTGCTATTATATTTTCATAATTAATTATTATGTAATATCTTTTTAACAGTCAGGTCAAATATTTTGCGAAACATTAAAGTCAAACACATTACGACGTGGAATTACGTCCATCGAAACGACTGTAAAGAAAGTGCTTCAACTATCGTCTACACTTTTATCGGCCACTGTGTACCCCTCGTTGACGTAACTTTTACGCAACTGTAAAACGTAATAATTCTCTTAACCGCTTGCAACTTTCCAAGGGCTCCGATAAAACTGCCTTAAATATGTTGATTTGAAAATCGTGATTTTATCTGTCGTCGAAGTTCAAATTGGCGACATAAAACAACAGTTCTTTGTCGCGAATTACGCAAAGTTGTTGTTTATTCAAATTTGGCTCAGTAAAATGGCATTTTGGACGAACGATTTTCCTGACGAATACTAAACGTCCTGGATGATTTTAACACATACTGTGTAATTCACAGGAGCGTGAGTCGACTGAAATAACTGCGGAAAAATGACGGCCTAACCACAGGAATGCACCCCAAAAAAATCGTAAGAAAATTGTTGTTTTTACTTTTCTCGAGGGAAAATGCGAGTCGGGGGTGCCATTTTAAGGCGCTCGTTCTACCGAAAAGTGATTTGTTAATGTCGTGGGATTTATTGGACGAAAAGGGACAAAGTTTTTGATAGGAATTAATTATACGTTTAAAAAAATATAAGAATGGTAGATATGAGGAAACATACGATACACTCCAACAAATCGCTTTTTCATTGTTTTCATACTTTTGGATTAAAAGAAAATTCCTTTTAACAAAGCCGCAAATAGTATTTATTTTATTTCAGAAGGAACATGACTGCAAAACACCTGTGTAATAACAGTTTTCGAAGAAAATGAATATCATTTTGTTCGGTGGAAATAGTAATATTTTTCACGGAAAATGAATATTCATTTCAACTTAAAACTCATTGTATATTTTCGGTGAAAAATAACTGTTAAATGTACTTTTAAATGTATATGAAAATTGTTTTCATTAAATGATACGTCACTTTCGAAATACGAAGGTTAATTTTGATGGAAACAACGTATGCTTTCAAACAAAACGTTTGTTTTTGATAAGTCAGACTTTTTCAAGCAGAAAGAACTTTTTGAAGAATAAAGTTTCAATTTCTTTACACAGTTTTTGTCAGTCATAAAAAAGTGGAGTATTCAATCGAGTTTAGACACTGCTGTGAATACATTAGGTGATGATGCAGTAATTAATAAACTCCCCTATGAATTGCACTTCGAACTGACAATAAATTCGATTACACACAATCAAATCTAATTTCAGATATAGATTACATTAAGTTGTCTTAATGACAGTTTTACGATCTGTCGTGGGATTTCGTGGATTTGATTATATCTTAATTTTATTTTGAATGGTGACTTCCGGTTGGATTACCAACCAAAGTTGAATGAACAAATTTCCCAGATTTAAATAAGAGTGAATAGGTTAGGTTTATCAAGCAACAATAAGTAATAAACAATAAATATTACTGAAAAAATTCCGAAAAATGAACAAAATACTTTTGAAAAAGAATGTTTAGAAAGTATTTATGTTTAGAATTTTATATCTTGGTCAGTTTATCTTAGTTTTATACGATCCTGTTATATAAAATTCTATAAAAGATAATATTTTACCAAATGAAAACTTTATTACACATGTAAAAATAATAAGCACTGCACAAATGAAAATACGATGATTTTTGGATATTTTCGAATATGTAGCGCGTAATTTTTTTCAGATGCAAAGCATTATTTGCATATGTCTAAATTTTAAACGTTTAACATTTGGCGTCTGCTCTGTGAAAGACGTCTTCATTCAAGAAATAATTTATCTTTTTCCCTTATCAGGTAGTTGAAAGGTCGGATATTTCGGCCGCCAAGCAAAATATTACTACACTATGTATTATTAAAATCATTTTAATAATACATAGTGTTTTAAGTGATTTTGTTAAGACTAGTTTTTCTTAATAGAATTCAAATATTTTTATTGTTAATGAATATAAATAAATGAAAATAAAAGATCCGTCGAAATATTTTTTTATTGGAAATATACTAATTTATTTAATCTTAAGCTGTGTTTATATTATATTTCTTAATTTAGATTTATTTTGTATCATACAAAATATTTTTCTAAACTTCATTCGTTTATTTCTTATATATCAATCCTATATTCCACACTACACGGTAAATTCTTCTCATCTTTCACTATATCAATACTCTATATCATAATCTGTTGTCCGAAGAATTTTGCTTCTCCTAACTTCCTTATACATCCTGATAGAACATCATATATTATACATATATTTAATATATGTATAATATACGTATATGCATATATCTATTTTATTTATGAATATCCATCTAATATATGTATAATATACGTCTTGTTCTATTAGGGCACATTACTGATCAATATTATTCAAAAATCTACTACCTCTCAACCACGATACCAAAATACCAAATAACGAACCCCCGTCAGTTAAAATCCCCACAAAATCTGCCAAATCCAAAATACCTTTTCAAGTACAGTCTTAGAAGACAAAGGCGCGTAGTTCGCAGCTGCAACGCTCCCATTAATTAATATTACACCAACAACAAACATCAAACGTAACATCGGATAATTGGCTGCCATATGCAGGCACGTTTAAATTGCAACGCAAGTTGACATAAACGACTAATATTACTCCGGAAAACTCGATCGCGTAATTAATAGCTTTAATGTTCCGTTTTAATGGCCGCGAGCCCAGCGGGATTACAAAACGCGGACCGCGCAAAATTTAATTCCGTCCAGCAAAAAGTTATCGGCGTTTCGAATTCCTTGGCTCGGGGCACTCGCGCCTCACAAATATTTACTGATAAGGCTTTTTGCGCGGCGTGTGTACGCCGTGACACACTGAACCCGGCCATATTTAAAACGTGACCCCTCGCAGTGCATTGACCCAGAGCTCTCGACTATTGGGACTTCAGAACAGTCGATTCGAGCCCGAGGGGATGAAACCGATTGATTCTTGCCTAACGTTAAGAGGGGCAGAAAATGGGGTTAAACGTATACTCTATTTGCCCAATCACATGATGACTGAATAAGCTGGTGAAAGGTGTTACGTTTCAATCGCTACTTTCGGGAGTAATATCAACAGCTCCATGAAAACGTTAGCTTTTGTTAATCTGCCGGGAGATGATTAGGAAGGTTCGATGAGATGATTAGAAGAGAGGGTATAATCGTTTTTCAAATATGACGACAATAATTTATGATGTAACTAATACTTTATGGGTAACTCTTTTACCACATGGCCCTGAAAAAAATAATAGAAAGAAATTGAAGTGGATAGATATAAGGACAAAGGAAATATCTTTTTTAAAAAAGCAATAGAAATAGTGAAATTTCTATTGATTTTTATTTATTTTTTTTTATTTGCAGGCAAAAACAAACCTACTTTGAGCCTGTGGTACGAATTCGTACCAGTATATTTAAATCTACTGTTGTATTACTCACAAGTCACCGACGTTTAATCTTCTCACAATCGCGCCAGTAAAATACCCGGTCAGTTTTTGCCGCGATGAAAAAATTCGGCCCATTCAGCTTGCATTTGATTAGAATTGAAAATTTATGTCAGTGCTGGCGGGCGCAAAACATTTAATGTATAGAGCCATGCATTAGACGGAGGCGGACAAAGAGTCTGGATAAACAGCGTTCGTTAAAATAATTCGTCCGTATCAAGGATTAAGTGACGCCATCAACGATCCACTCAGACTGAACGAATCAAAACGTGAATATTGGTGCGGAGAAATCTGCACGGAAAAAAAAGATTCGCTGGGATAACGCCCCGAGTTTTATCTCTGGATATAGAAGCGCTGCCTTAACACCTGTGGGTTGCTACGCGAATTTTCAGCATAAACACTCTAGTATAGTGTAAAAAACACGACATTTTACGTAATATTATATATTACGTAAAAATACATGAAAACTGTAATTGTACGTGAAAATTGTAATTTTACTTGAAAATGACGTAATCTTATGAAAACTGTATTTTACGTAATTTTTTATTTAAATCGCAACGTTTTACGACATACTGGCTTCATGGGGTGTTGGAGTAGCTTTATTTTTTTCCATGTGTGCAGGATTAATAAAGAAACTTTAAATAAACCGATTTCGATTAACAAACGCCAGCAGTAAGGTATTATAACGTCACGAAATCTAATTTTTAGAATTGAAAAGAAATTTTTAATAACTTACATGAAATTATAGCAGTTTGTTTAGAAAATTTTAATCTTTCTTGTCATCATGGATTTTATTAACAAAATTACTGATTTGTCACATTTCATTATTTATTTATTCATTAACGTTATTCTAAATTCTAAACAAATCAAACCAATTCAAAAAATGTTTAGTATTGGTTTGAAAAAGAAAAATGTTCTTGATTTCGGTTTCTAATTTTCTTATCGGAAGAATAACTTTCAGTAAAGAAATACTTGTTGAAATTATATCAGTTTGTTTAAAAAATGTTAATCTTTCTTATCAATATGGATATTATTAACAAAATCACTGATTTTTCACAAAACGTGAAAAATCATTTTTCAAAAAACGGTGAAACAAAACCTAAATTAAATCGATAAATGCCTTTGAAATCGAGTACATTCCAGTTCACTATAAATACAATTTTTTTCTTTTTCATTACTGTACAAATCAAAAAGTTTCCATAATGTTGCATTTGCGTATCAATAGCAGAAACCACGTTAGTGAATGTCATTCTTTTCGACCAATAAAACGAATTTCGATCGAACCACCAAAATCACTCAGCCATTTTATTTTGCGAATCGTCAAAGTTGCATGAAGCAACCCAAAATTATGTTTGCTCCATCAACATTTTATTCACTCAACTGAACACTTTTTGCTCAGCGAATGCTGTTTTGTCTGCGGAAATAAAATTCGAACTTGTTTAACGTCTGAAATATTATAAATACCTTTTTCCGTGTCGCTGGAGAGAACGTCTGCGCGATCGCCACCCATTGCCTGTAAACATTTGTTTGGTTATGCAAAATGCAACGTCGAATGCGAAATAAATTTAAATTTGATATATAAAATGCATTCGGCCCATTTTTCACGTTTGTTCTGCGAACTTTCCGTGCACGGGATATTACTCTGTACCGTGTAATACGCCTTCTCGTGCGAAAATCAATTTTCCGCGCAAAAATGAGGCTTGAAGAATTGTTTCCCCGAGTACAATTTCGCAGTTAATACCAGCCGCGCGAGTGGAATTGTTACTTTTCCAAGTTACACAATTTAAATATGCGCGTACGGTATATCATTCGAAATCCATTTCGGCGGGCTTTATAATTTCCGCGGCATAATTCGAATTACCGTCTCGAAAATTCGCTCTGAAAAGCTCTACATTTATTAGTCGAAAATTATTTCCGAACAATTAAAAGTCAAAAACGGGCCGCGAGAGTCAAGTACTTATGAGTGTTTTTCTATGTATTGTTCCAAAATGAGACACATTTTTATATTAGTCAAATAAATTACTTTTCTAGTAAATATCATATAAATTAAAAGTAGCTAATTTTCATAAGAATTTATGAAATATCTATTACTCGTTTTTTTAATTGTATATTGTATAATCTTGAACTATAACCCCGAACGTTAAATTTTCCTTTGCCGCATTTCCTGTTCATTTCTTTTTCATTATAAATTCTCGACTTCAAAGAATTGTGGATTGACCTCAACAATTATTTAAATTGAAAAACATTGGTCTCTTACAACATCAGTCACTTTTTCCAATAAATTTGTAAGTCCTGTACTCTGCAGTTTTATCCAATATAAGTCATTTTTCCAATTTACCTAAGCCGAAAAATGGCTTTACGTGAAGTTAAACGTTTTTGACAGTAGAAGTTAAAATAAGCTTTGTCCTCCTTTTAAAAGAGTTTTGGTTTCAAGTAAAGAAACTTCACTCCTGTACTTCTCGCGCCTAAAGATATGCCGAATTCTCGATGCATTGTTTTATTCACCGAAATGAAAGTAAAACCGACACTTTATATTTTTCTGGAAACTAGAAAAACCGCACTACCGTCGGTATATGTAACATTCTCCACAATAAGTTATAAAATAATTTTACCAGGCAACATTTCGTGTTATTTAGCGTAAATAAAAAATAGAGATATAAACCGAAAGCCGGAGTTGTCGTTCGCGTCGAAACAATTCGGCTGGCGCGAGACAAAAGGCGACGCAAAAATGCGCCCAGAAAGTTAGCTTAATAACTTCCGAGTACAATAAACGACGATTCCTTTTGTTTGCCGAAGTCTATATATTCACATCCGCTGTTCATAATTTATTTCGTTATTTCGATTGTGGCAAACTCAAACGTTTACATTATGCAACCACGGAACAAACCCGGCTTTCATCGTGTTACAGCTTACCGTATGCTACATATTATGAATTAAACATATAACTGCGAATTAGCATTCCAAATATATACATCTAAAGCTCGAATTTTCAAAATTATCTTTAATTATGTATGATCCACAAACGTTTTCGTATTACATAATTACGAGTGATAACGGTTAATGAAAATTACAAAACCGTATATTATATTTTCAGTAATTTGCTTTACGATCTAGTGATTTTGTTTGAAATTCCACGACTATTGCGTCGTGCAAAATACAATCGTATGGATTAGTGAAATACTAATGTAAATGTCCCAATCAAGTATCGGGAACCAGCTTTGATAATTTTATACGAAATAATCCAGTTTAATTCTAAATTCCCAATGTACGTTTAGAGGCACGAAAATCCGAGTTGAAAATCAATGCCTACACAATTGTATAAATCGCTTGGTACATCAGGGGCTTTTAACGATCCGTATCTGTATCGATATCAATCAAAAGACCATATATCCGATCGCTACTTTTTCCCGCAAGATAGCATCAAAGTAATAGCGTCATATTACAGGTTGTCCTGTTTAATAGCTTTGTAACAGATATACGGTAATGCTATCCGAAAATGTGTAAACGTGAAAAGAATACTGTGGGTTTCAATAAATCCAAAACTATGCGATTTACCCCTATGCATTCGAATATCGAAAAATCAATTGATTGAAAATGAATGGAAATGAATTGTTGACAAGATCGATATGTTTAAAATCACACTTTTTGATGTTATAACTTTTTAGTAATTATTCAAAAGCCCTACTGAATGCATGTTCAAGAAATAAAATACGATAGCGATATGTTAGTTTCCCATGTTTAATTACAATTAAATATTTATTATTAAGTTGCTGATTCACTGGAATCGTTTACGAGAGATAGAATCGAAAATGTATATTCAGTAAAGCGGATAGACAATCTAAAATTAACCAAAAATCCAAAATACAGCAAAATAATTTAATTTCATATATTGAATCTTTAAACTATCCACTGTAATTGGATAGTACAGTGGATCTATGTAACTGAAATTTCACATTTCAATTATAATATATGAAAAAAATGTTTGTCGTGAAAAAAATGTTTTTCGACCAATTTAGCAGATTATAATTTTTATTACAGTCATTAATTAAATTTTCGTCACGCATGCACGTAAAGTCGAGCTTTACTCCCTGTATTTTGGGAGAAAAACTGAATTTTACTCCCTCGGAGAGCGTTTTATTACCTAGGGAATAAAATACAGTTTTTCTCCCATAATTCCAGAAAGTAAAAGTCGATCTCTACTTGCATTCATAACGAAAAATATTGGTTGCATCTCGGAGAGTAAAACTACGTTTTACTCCCCGAGGTGTAAACGTATACTCCGTTCCCCACGCACATTGCCATGAAACGACATACTTCTCAAGTTGACACTCCTATTCAATTAATACTCTCCATACTTCGTTCATAACCTGCACGAATGTTCCGCAAAAACATATTTTTTCAATAAAATATCGAATAACGTTTGCGTTACTACAAAAAGCCAGTAGCAATTCAAATCCCCCATGTCGCAGAGCAAACATCCAAATTACTTAGTAAATACCGTATCAAATAAAACTCGATGAAAAGCCGACATCCTTGCTCAAAGTGAACTCGCATTAAGCGTGCATCCGTCTAATATTTATGATCGAACATTTTAATTAAACTTGAAGTTGCGTCAACATGAGCACACGGAACATCGGTCCCGTGCAATCACGTCACTCAGTTAATCGAGCCTCCAGGAGGCTGATAAGAAATTGAATTATAAGACGTCGATCCAGACAGACACACGGATAACGAGGCAACTTGACCCGATCCGAAGTACCCCGCAGCAACGGGATCCGTAAAGGGTTAATTAGTGTTATGCCGCAATTACAAAAGCCGTGCGTGCCGGGGCGCGGCGATTAGACTGTTGATTGTGGCGAGGCGCCCTGTTACAGCAGATAATAGTGCTCCGGGTCACAGTACAATAGTGTTAAATGAATCGCGTTTCAATTATTTCCATTGCCGAGTTTTGGCAATGCTTAAAAGCTTAACGGCCGGTGCTCGGCGTTTTCCGCTCGGGCCGAATCAATATTTGATTTCCTCGCGCGCCCTCGACAAAGTGTCTATTCGTCGGAAAAAAGGAACGAGCCACGCCAACTCCTCGTAAGCCGCGAAATTTCTCCCGAAACTACGCGCACTCTTGTCGGCCGTTTTTAACCGATGAACGCTCAAATTGCCGTGCATTTTTGTCTACTTGCTCGAGTGGATTGCGCCATTCGAGGGACCTGCGTAGTAATTATCCAATTAAGCCGTTTCCCCGTTCGTGCAAAGAATATTAATATGCCATGTAACGACAAGTAGTCGCATTCCGGGTGTCCCAATTAATCAGCCAGCGCCACTAGTTACTTTGGTAACCGTTTTATGGCTGACTAAACGTACGTTGGAACGCTTTACGACTTACTATGAACGCAAAACTTGCATACTGACACTGGAAAATGGTATGTTATCGATTTGGCCACGGAGCCTTGGTCCTTCCTTGTCGATAAATGACTTCCAGGAGTGGTTGGATGTCATTTATAGACACTTCTTTATTTCGCCAATGCAAGATAATTCTAAACATCTCACCAACTGAACTTATTAACTGAACTTTACAGTGCAATTGTAACTAACTGATCTTACAAATTACCTTGACCGATAATTATAAACTAAACAACTATGAAAGATGTCGCTGGTTTATAGCTTTGATTTTGAGCCTGATTTGAGTAGTCCTTTGGAACTACCCCGAAGAAATGGGAATTCTCAAGTAAAACAATGTTACTCTCAATTTGATGTACAAGATAATAAATGTTGTGCTAGTCAGACTCTTCTGCTCTCCCTTGCATCTGATTATTGATCACGTGGTCATTTTTAGGTATTACAGATAAATTTACTCTAAAAATGTATTATTCAGTATCACGTATTAATTCCTCGGAGGAATTTAAGACAACTTCATAATAGCAGACCCTCAATGGTCACACTTAAGAAAATAGCACATCGAAAATCAGTACCGCCCCGTGATCCTAATAAGCCTCTACTCCAATTTATCAGTGACAGCTTTAAATAATGCCATCCGAGGGGCAGACGCACGACTGTTACTTCCCCTTATCTTTTGGTTCATTTCGATATAAAAAGGTATCGACGAGAAAAGGTCATGGACCTACCCCTCACTGTGACACGCATACGATCCTGTTATGAAACGTCGCATTTCGAGACGACCCTCTATCAGCCTAATCAAGAGACGTCGCTTTATACACCAACTGTATATTTATTCGATTTGGCTCGGCGATAAATCTTTACCTTTGACAATTTAAGCGAAACACTCGAGTCGCTCTCGCATCTCGTTTTCGTCGATTCTTCTAAGCCCTCTTTGTCGCGACAGTTTTCTCTCCTTTCGCTAACTAACAATAAATACATTGCGCCACACTTGAGGCGTCAAATAACGAAGTTAATATCACTTAAAGGCGGAAGGCCACTTTTGCAATTTCCGAAGATAAATCGAACGGCACAGTATTTTGCTTTTGGTATTAAAAAATCCCCGTCACGACAACGCCGAACGAGACTGTTTCCCTTTGACAATCCGTGAAATCGTAATCGATACTCGAGGAATACAACCGTCTTTCCGTTCAATAAAAGCAAATGAAAGGAAGCAGCTCGTTATTGCGACATTTTGCGAGTCTCGCCGTCGAGAAATCAATTTTTTACATATCCTTCTCGCGGTATATTTTCGGACGGCGATGAAAACGTTTCGCGCGCGGAAAACAAGATACCTTGATCTCGCGCGAGCGAGACAACGGGTTTTAAATCACGGAAATACAATTTTCGGCGCACAAACTCGTTGATAAAGTGCACACGTCGGTGCGTTTTGAGAAATTATATACACTGAACAAACAGTAGTAGTTTCCGGGCCGAAAAAGGGGGCCGGGATTTTATACCAAAGTATCTCTACTTCCTCCGATTGATTGTTCATACGGTTAATATAAATTCATAAAGCAATAAAAGCGGAGGATAAGCCAGTTCGGTCCGAGAAATGTTCCTTTATACAGTATATATAACTTTACCCATGTACACTCGAAAAATCGGGAAAATACCCACCGCACCTCGCAGAAATAAATATTTGATTTAAAGTGTGAAATTTTGAAAAACATGTATGGTATACAAAATAAATGTTTCGACTCAGTTGACCAACAATACATAAA
Organism: Ceratoteleas bidentatus; assembly: GCA_022817645.1. Classification (NCBI taxonomy): domain Eukaryota; kingdom Metazoa; phylum Arthropoda; class Insecta; order Hymenoptera; family Scelionidae; genus Ceratoteleas; species Ceratoteleas bidentatus. Next base: position 6,416 of record JABFPB010001703.1, on the reverse strand, counting down.
TATTCAAACAATTCGACGTAAATTTCGCTTAATTTCAAGAACCTGCAATTTTTTGGAGCAAAATTATTATTTTTTTCACATTTTCCCTGCATTTTTCGAGTTTTTGGGACATAACTTCGTCAATTTTGGATAAAAACGAATGAATTTTTGCGTCCGAAAAAATTAGAATTCTTCTGATTATATAATTAAATTATATTATCATATAATTTAATTATAAAATGTAATTGTATCATCAAAGTTATTATAGACCACGCTTAACAAGCCATTCTGTTCTAGACCTAGCTATTAATGTGGTTATTGCGACCAAAAGTGGTTAAGCTAAACTATTGAAATTCTCATTCCCACCCTTTTTAGCAACCATTGCTTCTTGTATTAACAAATTCGATTTTTCTCCGTGTATAGGTTTTAGGTGACCACGTATAGTCATTCCTCACAACTGGCTGAGTCTTCGTCCATGGCGTTCACAAAGCAATATCTCTCATCAAAATTGCGCAACCGTGCCGCGGTCTGCCCCGGTCATTAAATCTCGATTGCATTGACTTAAAGTTCGGCGTCAACAAACGCGTGTCCGCTTTAACTTTAACATTTGATGCATAATTTAGGTGATGCAAATTCGATTACATTCAGGGCTTTCCCCAATGATTTCAACAAAGATTCGCGATTAATTATCGTAATGATTTTAGATGGCCGAAGTAATATGAATCCACTCTCCCGAAACTACAACAGCCACCGGCGGGGCTAATACAAATATACCTCGCATTCTGCCATAAATTTATTTAGCCGTTTTGCTTACATTATACGCTATTAATCTTGTTCGATAACATGCAAGCCTTGGTTACTCGTGTCGCACTGCGCGACAGGTTAATCATAAATGGAGTAATGATGCAAAATGAAGAGTCCTTGCATGCCGGACAAGTTTATTTTCGGAGGCGCAGGACACACTTATAAATATTTGTTCATAGTTCGCCGTCTGGGCAGCGTGAGCCGCGACGCGATGTCGATATAAAATGTAGGGCGGACAATTGCACCTGGCTCGGCTCGCTTGCGTCAATAGCACCGAACGTACCCGAACAAGGCAATTTCAATGTCGCTGACGTCACGGCGCCGCCATGAATTCGGTTTTATTACAAACGCGATAGTTATAAACCCAGCGACAATCCATAACACACCAAGACAAGAACCCTGCCGCAATTTCGCCAACGAAAACTCGAAACAAAGTGGCGCTCTTTGCGAGAAAAGACGTTGGGAAATAAAAATTGCCTTGATAGGTGGCGTCGCGGAAACATTGTCCCGAAAATCGTATGGATGATGTCTTTCTCCCACAGTCGTGTTCGCGGCGGAGCTGCGTTTTACGATTTCGACTGGCGCGCAACTGCATGTTTAGACGTATAATACGGAAAAAGTAGGTTCCGCGTCGAAAGACATGAAATATCGACGAGCAACAAATCCAATTTGACTTTGAACTTGACGGCTCCACAGAAGCAGGTTTGCGAATAACTCGGGAACCTTCAATCGCGCATTTATTGTTCGAGCGATCGATGCCAATCATTACAACTGAACCATGATTCCACGTCATTCCTAATCCCTCGACTTTTGAATGTATGTCGTGAAATCCGACGTGAGTTTTCGTATGCAATTCCGAGCAACTTTCTTACTTCGTCCCGCGGTACTGCGAACGCAAAAGCTTACGTCATTTGCTCGTTAGCTTTCATGCTGCACAACACCCCGTTTAATCGTTTTACAGAATTCAATGAAACGGTCTGAACTCGTTGGCGAAAAAAACGCCTCGCCTCCGGATATCAAAATTACGTCACCCCGTTTCATTAACCGTAGAATCACACCTGCCCAACAAAATCTCGAAGAACATACGTAAAAAATTGCAGACGCACGGCGCCATAATTCATATCTAATTGTCTCCGTAAAGCGATTATGGTTTCGTTCGCGTGATTGATCATCCGCCCGGGGAAGCGCGACCGACAAAAACAAGTGTAGCTGTGACGCAATAAGCGAGACGCGGCGACGTTTTCGGTTACTGCTAATGGCTCCATGGTTTCGCCAAAATTGCCGGCGAATCGATACGCGCCGGCATCCCGCCTTGATCAATACTCATCCAATAAAAATCCGTCTTAAACATTCATCTCGGTCCCGAAACAGACAACTCCGGTCAAATATGAAAGCTCGCTTTTATGCTCAGTTGATGCCGACCCGAATTCATCTCGCGTTCTGGAATAAAGGATTATAGACAATATAATGCCTAGACAAAATATACCAAGACAAATTGATTTAAGTCAACATATTCCAAATATGCATTTTATTGCAAGATTACATATATTTGTGGTTTTAAAGAAAAGCTAGTTAAATTTGTATTGTCATTTAGAGAATTTTGCATTATTTCTTAATAATTCACTAATTATTTGAAAAAAAAAGATTCCCAAGTTGCCCCTTCCCCCACTCCTACAGGCAGTTAAGAAAGTGTACATTTTATGAAATTTGATATGTTGATTTCTTTCATTTGATATGTTTTTGAATCAACAAATTTTCTTTAATAACAGTAAATTGTTAGCTATCCGTTATTTCTTGCTTTTTGTCGATTGCAGCGCCATCTGTTCGAAATGAAACAGAAAAACACTACTGAAATGTACTGAAATCGCGTATTTTTCATGCACTTACGAAAAGTGCTTTATTTCCAGTCTCAGATTTTGGCGTCAGATTTCGGGAAGTGAAATTCCCAAACTCTCTGAAAACGGAAACCGATTGAGAGGTGGCGAAACAGAATGAATCCACCCAGTGAAAAAACCTAGAGGAATGGCGAACGTAAAGTTTCGTTCGTAAATAGCGAGATGTTCGGCGGCTTCGTGTGTGTATGTGTGCACTCCACAGTATCGCAGCATAAATTCTGACCAAAAGTTTGCATTTTGGGAAAATATCTGGACGTAGTCAACGGGAAAGTCCGGATTCTCGCAGCTCGTCGGCCGGGGAAAAGACGCGGTTAGCGCGTAGGGAGGAAGAGGTCAGTAGTAGGGGGCGCTGATTGCCGAATGAAATGAATTTAATGGAGTGTAAATTGGGGCGCACGGTAGGGCGGCGATTACGGTAAATGAATTTGTGCGTTTGTTGCTGTTGCGGGTCAAAGGTAGCGGTAAATCGGGTCCGGCAAAGGCGAAAGAGGGCGGCATTTCGTGGTGCGAATCGTTTCTCGCAATTAGCGCCATCTGCAACGCGATTACGGCGCGGACAAAAAAGCGCCTCTCTAGGAAGAGACGTTGCCTGTAAACGCGGTTAACAAATAGTGGCTGAGGCGCACAAAAGCGGAGATATGCGGCTTCGCGTAAATGTCATTAAAGGCGAAGGGCGGATGTCTCAAATATTGTACGAATATAGCGGAGCGGTGCAACTGCCAGGCAACGCACGCCGACTGTCGAGATTAAAACGTTGAATGATAAATGTGTGTTCATGAAATTATATGTTTGAGATTAATCCCCATTTTGTAAGTAAAGGTAGGATCACACAAGATAAACCGCATAACTTGTACTGAGTATTCCATTCAAGGTATTTTCAACAAGTATGTTATGAAGTTAACATTCCATAATAGCACGTAATATTCCAAAATATTTTTCTGGAATACTCTAAATCTACGAGGAATATTTCGAAATATTCCGAATTATTTCTTGTACATTCTAGGATCATTATTTATCCGGAGAAATACTGTACTTAGACTATTCCAGAGAAATATTTTCAGTATGAACTGGGAACGTTTCGGGACATTTTTACAACATTGGGAAAAAATGTTGTTTCTTGGATTATTCTTGGGAGATTTCTTTAAAATATCCCAGAAATGTACTAGAAATATTTTTCTGAAATATTATGTTGAAAAAAACATTATTAAGCAAGAGGCCTCGAACTCATGTCCCCCAAGTGGCTGTCTGCGAATCTATCCGCTAAGTCACCACGACTCGTAAACTTGCCCTCAGTGGTATAGCCCTCATAAACAGAGATTTCTGGAATGTACCAGGAATGTGCCTAGAATATACTCAGAATAATTATATAGAACATTTCAAACATACTAGAAATATATTCTGGCGGAAAAATTGCTCTGCAAAAGTCTGCAAATTCCTTTGAAAAAGTCTGCAAAAATTGTAGTAATCTCTGACAAATTACGAGAAACTCTGTAAATTTCTACAAACCTCTATAAAACTCTACGAAACTTTGAAAAAGTACTGAAATTGAGACTTTTCAGAGTTTTGCAGACAATTTCTAGGAAGTCTAAATTTTGCTACGGAATATCATAGATTTGGAGCCCTAGAAAAGCGGTTTTGTGAAAAATCTGCAAAGTCTGACAAATACTGGGAAAATAATGATTTTGTAGAATAGAAATGTTCAAACAATTACAAAGAACAGTTTCAGCATTTCTCAGACTTTTTCAGATAATCGTAGACTTCAAGTGAGATCGTTTTACTAGTGTTGGAACTACAAAATTCTATAAACTGTAGCCTTTCCCAGCAATCGTCTGAGAAGACAAAGCTCTGAGAAATCCCAATTTCAACACTTTTTCGGAGATTTTTCTTACGAGTTTTATAGTTTTTCATAGTTTGTTTCAGAGATTACCGGAGTTTTTGCAGATATTTGTAAGCTTTTGTAGATTTTTCCACCAACTTTTATTATTATTAATAATGATTAATTTATTTAAAAAATTACATTAGAATATTACAGTAGTATATTACATTTTCATGGATTTGTAATTTTTTCCATATACTCATATCTTTTGTTAATACATGTTCTATATTAGTTTTTATTAGTGTAACTTTTTAATATAGTTTTTACCATTAAGAGTGAAAGAAATTACTTGTTACTATCTCAAAATTTCGAAGTCTTGCGTTTTTTTCCTCTTAGTGAACTAATTTCTAGTTCGGTCTTGACGTGTAAATAATTTCCTAATCAATGAAGTCAATTAAAAAATGCATTAGATTCGGTCATGTAGCAGCTTTTTAGTACAGAGCTGTCATCAAAACTAATTAAAATAGCACGAAAATCAAAGTTACGTCATTAGTCCTGTGAGAATCAAGATACAATATGCCCAAAATATTAAATCATAGAAACTTTACTCTGGTCATCACACTGCGTTGTAATTGGTACATTACATTTCAAAGCTTAACATCTGTTGAAATCTCTGAGATTAAATCAGCTTAAATTACCAATTAATTATAATTCTAAACTCTCGCAGCCGTGTTCATTTGTTTATACTAAATTTTAACGGCATTTATGCTAAGATGACAAGGACATGTCGTATGATCCATATTTAATCACAACGGAAATTACATTTCAGTGGAATTTTGCAATGTAGGAAATTTTGCTAAACACGTACTTGGGATTAACCTTTTAACTCGCGAATTTATAACAGGTTCCTAGTCAATGAAATTAAATTTTACTTCTCACCTGAAATTAGTTTTAAAACATTTAAATTAAACAACTTCTTTTATTTTTCTTAAAAACGTATTTCATTTACAAGTGTACACGCTACTGTATAATAAGTAATTATATATTAATTATAATTATCATACAACTTTTGTGAATACTCAAGTAAATTTTATCATTCAATAACATTATCTGTCATTATCCAACAAATAAAGGTAATTAATTTGGATAATAATGTACAATTAAGTATTATCATTTAAAAAACTCTGTTTTGCTTCAAACAAACTCAGAAACTATGTAGTGCTTGCTAATAATACATACCCACCTTTGAAAAGAAAATCGATTAAATTTAACAACACAGTATCACATTTCTCAAAATTATTCGCACGACAAAGATTAAGATAATCTTATACATCTAAATTATTTCAACTAGGCTTTAATTAACCACCTTACATCTTTATGTTATCAAATATGTCTCGCAAACAACGAGTCACTTAAAAGTCACTAAGAAATTGAAACAGTTTGCTTTTTCAGGGTTTCTCAAGCATTTTTCCGGATTATTTTTTCAACAAATTGAATGCATAATTTATTTATAATCCAGTAAAGACACGTATTTACACTAAAAACATCACTTCTGTGATATTCACCCCTCCTGCCCAGTAAAATTGTCTCCTGCACAAAGCACGCTGTTCTTACTTTTCCTCTAAAAATGCATTTTAAACAAAAGATGTCTTGACGTACCTCCCACTCCAAACACTCCAGGGTCGCGACAGCGACCCAACGAAACAAGGTTTTTATTTTATATTTTTTCTTTTTTTTTGCATTTTTTGCATTATACTCTTTCTACCACTTATCGTTATCAAGTATGATACTTGAATAACATGCAGATAATGTTTCAGGACATTTGTCAATGAAATAAAGTGAAATGCGCTTTTATCTGTAAATAATCGAAAAAATATGTCTTTGTCCATAATTTAAATATTAGTACATTTTGTCAACTCATT
>JABFPB010001702.1:0-23678 GCA_022817645.1 Ceratoteleas bidentatus | reverse complement strand
GGCAGTAGTTCGGACTTAACAGTGCGGGTTCGATACCCGCTACGGTCGAAAATTATTTTCTAACGATAAAAATAATATTTTCTCATAAAAAATAATTTGTTGAATCCAATTAAAATATAAATTTAAAATTAAAATTTTGTAATAAAAAATAAAAATATAGATACATTATGATGGTTGCAATATTAGAACGTAACCATTACTAGTTTTTGCAATGTTATGTTTGAAATAAAGTCTTGTCAACTCCCAGGGTTACTATGTTTTTCCGGTAACGGTTACATGAATTTTTTCTCGGTGTAGTAGAACATTTTTCTTAGATAAAACTGTACGTCATTTTATGAACTGATCTATATTTGTTTATTTACGATTATATTCACATGTTTTAGAACGTTATTACACGATGCATCAAAGTTACATACTGGTCGCCAGAAGAGCATGCAGGAACTACCTTAATGTATGGATCCTTTTTAGGAAAACGGCCGGAATCTTGGGAGAAATCGCGTGTAAAGGAATGCAAATAAATTGCGCGTGTTCATAAGGAGACGATAAGACCGCGATAACGTAGTCATAACATCCAAATTAAACCGCGCGGAGATAGCCAGCCTGAAACGAGCGCGCGTTTCATCCGGATTCAGGAATCCCCTGCATTAAATCATACGCTGAATGTAACGCGATATCAATTAATTTATCCGTGCCCTCATCTAAGACCAGAGCAAGATTATCGGCTAATTGATTGAATAATTAATTAACTAATTAATTAATTAATTAAATAAATGATCGATTATCAACGTCGAACGTTATTGATTATCAAACGTACTTCGCGCGAGAATAAATTTCGCGACCAACGCCGGTTCACCTGTGACTATTTATCGGCCGCGGGCGCAGATAGCGTCCATCAATGCCCAGTCGATAAAACATTTTTCCAGCCGTAAAAATGTTTGACACGAAATTCACGTTCGATAAAATAATCGTTCCCGTTTTTTGCCCCCGTCGGAATGCATAATTCGCCGGCTCCCGGACCGATCTGCATGCTGTTTTTTTCATTCCCCCATTAAGACTGACATGCGAATTAATCGAATAAATTATTTGCGCATAAATTACCCGGGATTTCCACGAACGTTTGGCTAAATTCACCGAATATACGCCGTCGAATTTCTCAAAAACGCAGTTACGAATAACCGACGTCATTGTCGCCCATCGCTATTTGTTTTCGTCGTTTTTCCCCGACAGTACGCTCATCATCGCAATCACTCGCGCGACCACCCCCAGGTGCGAACGGCGAATTCAAAATGCGCGGGCAAAAACGGGATTTCGCATTTCCAGACCGGACCGAATCAGTGTACGTGCGTGAAACCCCGTCCCATAAATTGTAATTAAAACATAATATGTGCCTCCCGTGGCCTCCGCGCCGGCAGTTACGCGCGCTCCACCTACGTCGCGCATATGGATTTCACCCCCCGAGCGCGCGTACATAAACAGGATTTATTGCATAAAAAGAATTCGATTCGTATAATTACGACGTTTCTTTCGCGCACTCTCATGACGACACGAGCCGGGTACGTCAAACGCGCGCGTCAAAGTGTTTCGCGAGAACGGGAATTTATATACCAATCGCGGCGCATTGTGTGACGTCGCCCGCGCGACTTTTTAAGTTAAAAATAGAACGATTGGTATGGTAATAAATGGACCGAGGAAAACACGAGGAATCGGGTCTGAAAGGAAGCGCGGATTGCTGAGTCGGAAGTGGAAGGAAGAGGACGAGAAAATACGTCAAGGGTGGGGGAAATGCCAACATTATAAGTGATGAACTTTGAGATTTATTTGAGATTAGTTTAGATGATTGAATCTCATTATAAATTTGACTTTTTTAATTTAGGAATTATTTTAGTAACGATTTTCATAGTGTTGCAGGGAGTATTTCCTTTTTGAAATTTCGGGGCATTTTATTTTCCGACTTTTCATTCGTACAGCGCTTTCCACTCTTTCTCACTTGATCGTTTCAGGCTTGTCTGAAATTGCTCAAACGTCTCGACACAATTGTCAGACCTCTCATTTTCTCGACGGAACTGGAGCATCGTCGACAGATGTCGCCGCGGAATCGCAAACGAAATCAAACTTGCATGACGGATTTCTGCACCGCATCGCCCGATAAAACATCGATGCGCTCGATCCTTTTTTTCTTCCGCGCCGTCACAACAGTCTCATTAATCTTTCGCGCGCAGCTACGAGACTGCGTATTCCGTCGGTAGCTGCGCGCTCAATGCTACTCCAATTGCTACGAGGAAAATCACGGTAGCAAAATTATTCAAGGACTCGAGCACATAAATAAATTACTTTTCATGCGCGCGACGCGCAGCAACGAAAGCCGCGCTTCATAATTTCGCGGTCGAATTAATTAAATTTGATCGGCCGAGATTGCAAACGATCAACACACTATTGGCAATTTGTCGGGCGGAAATGCGCGATGCGAAATAGTTAATTAAAAGTTTTATATATTATTCACCCGCGCGCCGGACCACCTTGCGAATTCTGAAATGATCTCGCCGCTGGTATTAGCTCGCTGTCGATATAATAACTTTGTTTAATACCAGCTTTCATCGGTATTTAATGAACAGCCTGAATTCTCCGTAGGGCACGCTTAAGTTCAAATTCACATGGCTTGAGGAAATATTCGCTTCACCTTTGAGCAATATTTAATATTATCTTCTATCTAGATCCATCCACACATTCCCTGGTTGAAATGAAACATATATTGCCCATATATAAAAATGCAAAAATCAAATATTTATTTCTGACGAGTTAATGTTTAGCCCTATAAGAAACCGAAGATAAAAAAGTTCTTTTCGTCCCATGTCTTATACAATATTTTATAATTTGTCTGCGACAAAAGACATTCCTTTTTTAACCAAAAACGAAGAGATGAAAGTTGCCTAACCTAACTTTCCTTCACTAATGACAGAAGCTACTTCCCGACAAACCATCGTGTGCAAACGGACGGTACATGTTTAAACAAATTAATTTCCGATAAATTTAATTTTTGTATATTACACTTCTATTTAATAAAACATTCCTATCTTTTAACCAGCATTAATAATATTTCTTTTATATGTTTCAATATTTACCTTCATCAGAAAACTTTTAAAAATTCGTAAATGAAAATAATGAACTGAAATAACTCTTTCAATAAAATTGAAAGAGTTATTTCAATTTTATTCCACGTATATTGATTTAATATAAATTTATTGTACACAAGTTAAATATTCCAGCGTTAACTAATTTACAAGACTCTTGCCTTTTAAAAATGTATATAAATTACATTTTTTATAAGAGGATGGCAGTTTTAAAAGAGTATCGAAATAAGTAAAAGTAAATGTACATCCTATATGTGGCAAAATATAGTTGCACATGGTCATTTATTTTTTCTACCATTCCATATATGATTTTGGAATTTTCATATATGTTCAGTATATATTCAGTATATATTCAGTAGACTAAGTTCATCCCCTCCAGTGATGCTTTCCCCAGAATTCCGGTGGGCGAAGTGGGGGAACCTTACGTGCACTATTTCGAAGATTTGAATGGAACTATATTGAATTTGAACAATTTGGAAAGGAACTACATTGAGGTCCCAGTGTAGTTGAAGTGTAAGTTTCGACTTTATTTTTTGCAACGGTTTCGATTCGTTTCGTTTGCAAGATGGAAAACGGAATAATCCCGCAAAAGCCGTCACTCGAAAAAGAAGCTCGACTGTTTGTTCACACGTAGCGACGGGAAACGTTAAACAAAACGAAAGACTTGGCGCGATGTCTGCGCGAGAAATTTGACCTAAAGCCAGGCTCTTTTGTTCCGCAATGAACGCAAATCAATGCTGGAAGAAGAAGTGCGCCGGGAGACGCTTTGCATTCGCTGAATATTCATTCGCGGCTTCGGTTGTCTCTGGGTATTCAAGAATTCCAAATACTTTGTTCATCCGTAAATCTTTGAGGGCGGTTCCGCGTCGGCGTGTTTATTAAAATAGCCTTAAAAGTCTTATTGCGGATTTTACAACCGCGCGTTTCGATAAATTCAACGGCAAAGCTCCCGAAGCTTTGCCGCGCGCCGGATGCTCTAATTAAGTAACAGCGAGTTAATTGAATACCACAAAGCTAACAGTTCCGCGGCGCCGCGAAAAATAACGACGCGTTTCGGTTAATCAAATTAATTACTGGCTTTTCGAACGCTTTTTAATTGAAGCGTCGACCGGTTTTTTCTGAAATTCGCACGATCGGACATAATTAAAATCGCGGTTTCGGCCGCGCGAAATTTCTGTACTTTACGAGCCAGTGATTCGGTCGCTAATTCCGCGTGTAAAAGACGTTTACTTTCGAGCCGGCAAAAAGTGGAACCGGCGCTGATAGTGGCGGCAGTCCGATACGGGTGTCAAAAATGTTTACGCTCGGCTGGACTTGTGCCGCAAGAAATCTGATAGCGCCGAAGAATTTATTGGGCGCGAAACTTCGGCGACGTGTTTTTGAATCAAACGACACCGAAACATTGATCAACGTTAGCCCACTGGCACGGATACCGAACTTTTTCCATAAATATCCTTTATCTGCCACGTTAACGCTCATCGCGGGCTCGGATACTTTTATTTCGTGTCTGCGCGAGTTTGGCTCTACTAATTTCACGATAACGTCGCGCGATGGACAATCCGAGCGCAAAAATCGTACATTTATCGCTCGGACGGCTTTTTTGCAGATCTTTGAAAAGTTCGCTCTGTTTGGAAGACAGTCCGTTTGACTGTCTGATAAGAAAGGGGAGGGTGCAAAAAAGCGCGCCGCATTTCGCGCGATCGTAAAAATCAATTCCAGTGGCGAAGTGATAATAAACTGAATCAATTTTTACGACAGCGTTATTGCCCACGGGAATATCCTTGAATTCCCGTCCCCCAAATCAAATTACAATGCAGTTACCGCAACTATTCTCTGGGCACGAAGGAGATAGTTTTCTGCAGAGGGGTCGCTTGATGTGTATATTTGTAATCGAAGGGTCCCATTGATATGCTGATACAAATGATTATAATTTGAAAATTATGATGTCGACGTTTTGTCGCGTATTTAGCTTCAATTAAGCAAAGGTTTAATGAATGTGCAACTGGAATCGCGCAAATTGATTAATGGAATAATTAGGAAAATTATTCCTGGGCAAGATAAATGAACGTTTCACCGAAGAAAAATGACATACGCTGCGGTTGGAATTTTTCGATTAAAATTGCTGCGAGGTGCCAAGGCAATATTGTGTATGCCGACGATTTTTCTTGCCACAAAATATGAAAAAGTTTAACGTATTAATTCGCCATTTTCCATTGCATTCATTCCTTCCACTTGTTTAACTGTTTATGGAATAAAGTGTCTCGATATATCGGCCCCCGCAAAATGCGACTGATTTTCGCCCAACCTCGCTTATGCAAACGAGCCAGATCGAAAAATCGGTAATCGTGTGACGTACTCACTCAAAAATTGTGGACTGCGATTATCCCTTATTTGCGTATAAATTCTTAATCCGATCGATGCAATCATCAGTGTCAGTCGCATTTTTGCGACGGTCGCGACGTTGATGAATGGGCCAGCACTTGGTAAGTTTCAATTAAGCCACAAGAGGGGGCGACGCGCGCGAATCGCGAACAGGTCTCGGGCGCCCCCTGTCGGGGGCGCGCGCAATCGACTCATGGTAAATACATCGTCCCGCGATCAGCGTTTGATAATCCGTTGCTCTGACGATTCGACAATGCACGTTAGAAAAGTTCTCGATCAAATTGAAATCCATAATCCCGGCTAGATGTTTGCGGTACGCGCAGCCCGCGTAATCAGATTAATCCGCTTATCCTTTGATTGATTGGACACCGCTCGACTGACGCCGCGGCGATCTATCACAGATTGCTTGATGCACTAATAAGCGTGGATAATGAAATGCGCGTTGAATCAAAATTCGGACATTAGTCATTGCCGTGCGAAACCGAAACGCGAGTCCACAGTTTCGCCGCTAAGAAGCTAATTTATGACGCGAAATTGACAAGGGTTACCGCGAAACCCCTTTTGGTTACAAGGCGGAGTGGATTTTTCGTATTTCATGTTAAATTCACTATTAAGATATAGTGAATTTAACATGATTTATGCAAATATACTATACTGAATTTAAACAATATTTCAAAATACAATAACTGTTTCCAAAAGAAAAATGATACATTTTGTTAGTTATAAATAAATTACTATAATTAACTATCAATAACTAGAAATAGTAACTCTGGGAAATTTTGAAAATCAGGTCGATTGCACACGATTGTGAGCGCAGTAGAATATCACGCATTTTGCGAAAATGGATTTTTTAAAGTCGGATATTTTAAAGGGAAGTTGATTTTTATTTTTACGTTACATTTCATCATTCCGGTAGAAAATCCGGCTCGCAAATATTAAGCTGCATTTGCATAACAAACGATATTTATTTTTACTCTTATTCGGCCCCCATCGCCGTACACATCCGCGAAACAATAATTCAGCGCGAGTCGCGAGGAATGTCGTATTATATAACAAAGACGCGACAACGGCGACAAAATATAATCGGGGTAACGGCGAAAACGCTTCTTCTCGAGCGCAAATCCCCGAAACCGGAAGACGAGTCGTAATTTAAAAATATGGCGCGATGCGAACGCACCCGCCGCCAACTTTCCGAGCGCGCGCTAATAAATTATGACGCGCTCGGCCTGTTTGACGGAACGCTCGGTTACTCGTGCCAATCATTAATTAATACAATATTTCCGATGCACCGCCATAATTCATACAGCCGGAATGCCATCGCGTCGCAAGACGCGATTTAAATAAATTTCTGATCGATCGGTCGTGTTGTTTGTTTTCGCGTCGGTTTTTCGTACGATAGTAATTATTCAGGCGGAATAACAATGATTAACGTTTTATAAAAACAAATGTTTATTTTACCTGGTATTAATCATAGTCGTATTTACCTCGTATTAATCATAGAAATTAAAACGTACGAAAATTAAATGACTTTGGGGCTAGTATGATGCAGAGAAGTGTATGGAGGGTACGTAATGCAATTGATTTTCTGAAAGTAATTGATAATTTAATTCACTTTTCCAAAAAGTGACGAATCAATCTGGATTGCCGTTGATGTATGAAAAACATAATTCCACCGATTAAATGAATGATACATGTCCCTAATACCATTTGGATACGTCCATTAACGTGGGGTGGTGTTCAGCGATGAAGAAATGCCACGACAGTTGTAATATCACGGTGGGGTCGGGCTTTTGTCGGACGGAAAAGTCAAACAGAAAAGAAATGGATTAATATCAAGGAATCTGGGCAGTCTGGTAAATCGAATAACGACATGATCAATGCAATAATTTAATTTATTAAACGACTTTGTCGACGCGCGCCAACAAGAAAACTCGTTACCTCGGATTTCGTTTGAACGTTAAAACGTAACGACGCGGAATATTCGTACAAATATTTACAAAAACTTATAACTAGTTGCAAAATAAAAAAATACACGCCGGAGAAAAACGGGACAAAACGGAGACGAAAAATTGCCGTAGTTGATTTTGATCTCGGAACGTGTTTAATCAAACTTTATTTCCCTATCGTAAATTATTCAATCCACGTTGTGAATTGCACGACAACGTATCTTAATTTATATTCGAATTAACGCCAGTATCTATTCTTCAATATTTGAAGTAACCTACGTCGGGAACGGGTTTTACATTATCTCGCGGGATGAAATCGTGACTTACTTTTACTTGTTTGTCGATATATTTTTTTCGTCTCCGTTGCGGTCGTTATATTTAAACTTAAAACACATTCGCCTGACCGAAGGCAATCGACAATTTATAAGTCAAGGTTAATTACTTATCCCAGCCGCGGAGTCGTATCCGCGCGATGTAATACATTTGTACTTTTTAACCATTTCGCCCGAAGGAAACGGTCCCTACGCTCAAGTACAAATTAATGTGAAGCCACGACTCAAAAATGGCCGTTGAAACGCGTTTGCATTTTTCAGGGATTGCGAAAATAGTTGTTAACATAAGCGATATTTATATTACAAGCTATTTACATTCCTTTTGGACTTTAATCGCACTAAGTAGACGTTTAACGGCTTCTTCTCGTATTAACGGCGAAAAAATATCGTCGATATTAATATTGACACACACATAAAATGAAGTACTTAAAATAATATAAATTACTGTTTCATGAGAGCGGTATCGTCTAGACGGTTGCTTGTTATTTTTTATTCCTCGTTTTTGTTCTTCTGAGCATTTAGTTTAAACAAAACAACTGGAGAATTTTAAATTCCTTTTTTTCGCGAGGATAATCGTTCAATGCAACCAATTACCTTTCGCAATCACATTGATTGCTCAAAAATATTTGCAAATAATGGATGATTTATGAAATAGTTATTTTTTGACGTCTTTTTATCTCTAAAACGAGAAAGATAAACTCGAGTAAAAATGGGCAATAAAATGAAAAAGAAGAAAAAGAAAAAAATCTTGCATTTCCTCTTTTTCACCCGGCCAGTTTATGGCTACTTTATATTATACTTGAATTATATGTCGATTTGTGTTTAGAATTCCACAACACTAAAAGAAATAATTTCAAATTTTATTCATTTTCGTGGAAGAACATCGATCGACATTTCAAATCAGGCTCCTCTTCGCATATGAAAAAGCTAAATAAATTATTCTACTCTATTCATCATTTACCCAATTTCAATCACATCTATCATTTTATAAAGAACATTCACGCCGACTATACCGCCTCAAACAACAACAAACATTTCGCACTGATTCACCCGATTCGTCACCGAACCATTCACCCAGCAGTCGCAGTTCGAGACTTTCCTCAACGGGGATTCCACGGGTCAGTCTTTACATAACATAAATGCAAATACCCACAACGCAACTGTATTACTATTCATTGCATAAATCACAAAGACTTAATTTTCAGTCAACTCGCAGAACTGGTATTTCCAGCATTACGTCCTCTTTTTACTCATCTTCGATCCATCAGAAATCACAGCTCCAACTCCTACGTTGCAACAACAACAAACCCTGATCCCTAAAAACCCCCCAAAAAACATCCACTCACTGCTCCACAGGTTTCTTCAAGCATATCTTCTGAAAAATAGTGTTCCTCAACTTTTTGTCACTGATCAAAATCACAAGCCACAGAGCCGGTTGGAGCACGCGACAGAACTTCAAAATGATGAGCTCGTTATACAAAAACGCAAACAAACAACCAAAAAACCAGGGAGCCCCCATCAGCAGGTACAGTCTGAGGAAGACCAGGTAGTTTTTCCTCAAGGCATTCGTCTGGTTCCTCGTGGCGATTTCCGTGCTTTGTTTGATTCGAATCATCTTATATGTCGTATAGATAAACAAGGCGTTGTTGCACAACAAGGTCAATGTCGGCAGAAAAAAGAAATAGTAATTTACAATCCACCTCCTTTTCCCCCGATACGCTGTATACTTGGGTGTCAAAATGAAATCCTCTGGGAGACCAGGTGCGAATTCGAAGGTCGCCGCAAACAGCACTGGAAGGAGAGCGATTCCCCAAGCCAGAAGTCCATAGATAAGAAGCTTCCTATTGTCATCGTAGATACTCCTCAGCCACTCAAATCTCGTAATCACCAAGGTCATATCATAGCATATCACGTTCAGCCAGAAAACTGTTGTCAGCGTGAAGTACTGGAGGGTCAGCCATAGACAACTTAGCAACGTGTCGTTGATGTAACAATGACAGAGGTCGAGGTACCCCAGAGTGCCCAAACTTAGACCCAAACACATCAATGAGATGTAGTGTCTAAGTAACGCTCGGTTGTAGAGGCTTTTGTTGAGTTCTGGCACGAAGTAGTAGATGGTTACGACGATCATGCACAGGATGATGTGGGCGATATTGGTGGACATGTAGGTCTGTGTGCCCCACATCTTAATAGCGGTGATACCGTGGCTGTCTGAGGAGTTGGACCCTTGGCAAGTAGCGAACACCTCGGAACCATTGGCCATTAGGTCGGAGCAATAGTCCAGTGTGGAATTGTCCCACGCGAAGCTGAAAACCAGGGTCTGGTCGTCGTTCGGGCATTGGTACTCCAGGTCCAGGACATCCTGATCGGAGTGGTCGTGGACCTCGTAGGTGTCGTTGACCAAAGTGCGGACACATCGGAAGTCCCTATCGAAGGTATATTCCAGGTGACAGCACTTGTGATTCGGCAGGTCGACCTCAAGGAGACTGTCCATGTCGGGTCGCGGTCGGTCAAGGTTCGGTGCCGAGCATCGCCAAGCTGCTGCGCGTACGCTCCGTTGGACACTGCCACGTTATTTTTTATCCGCGGTTTGTAATGCATTACATTTTCGCCGGTGGGGGGAGTAATTTCTGGCATGATTACTGCGCGTTTATGCTGCAAAAAAGGAGGAAAGTTTCGTAACGCTCGTCTGCCGGGCGCGATTTCGCGAAATCGGAAATCGACAAGTTTCCTTGTCGCGTGGAATAATTGACGTTTCGATAAATCGACGGAGTATTCGGGGGACATAATAGATGAGACATTGGGTAATTGCGAGTTGCGCGAGCGATGCGTTAGATTTTATGGATCTGAAGTGCGTGGATTATATAAGAGCTGTGTGCCGCTCGCGCGAGTTGAATGGAACGGAGGAACGAGGCGTCGTAACTTGCGAGCATCGGGTTTATTGATGAGGAAAATTTCGGAAAAAATGTTTAGCAGTAATGAATATTTATGTGTGGATCTAGGTGCGGATCTAGATGCAAACGAATGATGGATGCAAAGACGGTTGTTGGTTTTATGGTCGGCGTGTTTGCGGTGATAATAAATACAGATGTCTGGTGGCAAGGGTGGGCAGGGGGCATTTTTTGTTAGTTTCAATTGAGGTATTTATGGTGTCATTCCAGTTTGGTAGTTGTAGGGAAATTGCTTCGGCAGGATATTTCGTAGCAGTTATGTAGTAAGACATTTCATGTTGGATGTGGTCATCGTATGAGCGTTAAGTGAAGAATTAGATTTAACATTATTTGCAAACACGGAAAATGTTGATGCATCATCGTTGGCGCTACCTTTCTTCGAAATTAAAATTTAAACGTGATTGACATACACGAAGGAAAAACTACTTTAAATTTTTTAATTTTTTAAAATTGTTTTCAGAATTTATGAAATATTTACGATCTTCGTCGTAATTTCAAGTTTCTTGTAATGCAATATAAAGCTCGGCATCGATTATGGTATTTCTGTTTTAAAAACACAAAATTTATCATTCTAGACTTATAAATAAGACGAAAGGAATCGTATTTATTAAATATGACACTGAGGAGACACACGCTGTCAGTTCATATGGTCACGTAAAACTCGTCTCGGTACTTTAATTGATTAATCAAACAAAATAAAAATTCCAAGACTCCTGCGAAGGAATCTAAGTGTGACTCCGCAGAATTCCGAAGTGCATTTGCGAAAGAAATTCACAGCAGCCAAGGCCACTCTTGTTGACGCAATAAATATCTCATCCGCGTAACTCAATTACAACTTTCCTATCCCAATCCGTTCCGGCTGACCTCACGAACAATCAATCATCAACATTGTGCACGATCAGTTTTATGATGCACTACGTTAATCCCAACTGCAAACACCGTGCAATTCACACCTGCAGCTCCTGCGCAACAAGCGCGCAATCGCCGACGCCAGGATATCACAAAAAGTCGTCGCGATAAAATGTCGCGAAGGATCCTGAAAAATTCTATTCGTAGCGTGATATTGTCACAACGAAACAAATATTCACTTCTTTCATAAAAACGCGTGCTCCGTATCAATCAAGCAACACACACTTGATTAATTATCGTCCGATCGTTTCGTTTGCACCGGTTCTCTACCGACTTTTTGCGATAAAGTAATTGCACGTTTCCAGGCAAAAAAAATTTAACACAGTGTCACGGACTCGTCAAAATTCGCAAAAACTGACGGTTTTCCAGTCTAATCACATAAATAACTTTTTAACATCATTTTAATTGTCTGCGTGCCGCGCGGTTTTATCGAGTGTAAAATGCTAATCGACATAGTTCGATTCTTGGCATCATCGCGCAGGTCTCGTGCGGAATTATGTAATCAGCTTCGACTGTTTTCCGTTATTTCATCGACTCGGAAAACCTCGCGGCGACGAAAATCCGCTCTCAATTGCTGCTGCGCGTTCTCACTCGAACCGAAGCCACCTCCACGCAATTAAATTTTCAGAATCCGATCGCTCGCTTGTCTCGCGGTGACCTTTAGAAACCAGTTACCGCGGCGCAGTCATAGAAGAAACTTTGCTGATAATCAGCCGAGACACAGGCGCGTCTCGTTTGATGTCGCTTTTTATGCGCTTGTGTACTGTTCTCTGATGAATGGGCGAGGAAAAACATCGAACCCAGACTTCGATGTCCAATTTCCGGATCGAATCGAACTCCGGAAACACGGCACATAAAATACCCCGCGAATTGGCGTGAGACACAATAACGACCGCTGAAAAAACCCACCGAAAGTGCAACATTGCACGAACTAGGACCGTCCGAATATTGCAGTGTAACTCGGCGTTGAAAGTATGCAAATGCTATGCAAATTCTGCACATAAATAATGGGTATCGGGGAATATTTTATCGGTAACAGGCGAATATTTGTATAGTGGTTTGTCAGCTTCGTCGATGAGTCATGAAACCTTCGGTGTCGCAGTCGGTGCAGCTGCAAAAATCTTCGCTTTTCTATAATCTCTGAGACGCATATGGGCGCTGTGTGCGCGAGGACGCGACACGTCCATCCGTCGCGTTGATCGCCCCCTGACACTTCGTCGAATTAACTCGCAGCAAGTCGAAATGTTCGCGAGGCTCGCGGTGCGGTTGCTCGTGGTCGTCCTAGTATCGGTGTCGGAGTGCACCGTGGTCAGGTGTTGCTGGAACGAAAGTGCCGAGGCAGTGGATGCCGAGTGCTCCGAGCAGGACGAGACGAGGGTTCGTCTGTCGGGAATCGTGGATTTGAGTAACGAGACCGTGGTGGAACATGTGATCTGCCTAGCAGGTGGAGAGTTTTAGTATTTGATGTGAAGGTGGTCTGGGGATAAGCAAAAGCAGTTACAAGATTGTATTTGGCGATGTTCAAAAGTGTAAAGTACAATATACGCTAGGAGTGAATGTCCGGCTAATGAATATTGAGACCTGACGCAAAAAATGCTAAAGCAATGCGTCAAAAATTTTTTCGTCTTTGTGGGAATGGTGAGTTGAAGATTGATGTAGGTTAGGAATGTATCTTGTTTTACTTTCTACCTATGTCAGGACAACCAAAACATCGTAAACTAGCAAAGTTGTAAAACCTTACCATCCAACTTCAACCCTCCCATAACTCAAACAGCCCTACCGAATCTTACACTCGGCTAACTGTTACTTCTACATGGCTAAACAGTAGTCAACTGCACCAGACCGCCTTCGCAACACCGCAACCACCCCGCACCACTAAGCCCCTATTCTTTCAGGTGGCAACCCCAACTGCAGCGACATCATCCTCAACACCACCCTTCTCTTCGAGAACTGCTCTTCCCCTATCCAGCCACAGACCTGCGACAGCCTCTCCACATCGCTCAAGTTCTGGGGCGCTTCCATCGTAGCCCTCGCCAACACCATCTACATCGTACCGTACCTCTTCGTGGTTGCGCTCTACCTCTGCATGTCCTCTATGCCCAAGCGACTGTACGACCGTGCCGTCACATCGTTCTGCATCACCCAAGTGGGCAGCAGCACCGTTCTCTGCATAATGGCCTACTTCTCCCTCTGCCACCAGCCATTGCACCACCTCTGGTACACCTTCTTCGGCCTGACCCTCATGTTCCTAACCATCGCAGCCGTGTTGTGGCAACTCGTCATTTGCTTCGACATGACCAACGCTATCACCCGGTTTGAGTGGACACACGGCCAGGACACGAAACGCCGCGACGGCCGCAAATTCGCCGTCTACTCCGCGATGGTTTGGGGTGTTTCCGCGGGGCTGACTGGTTTAGCTTGTTTTATAGAATTTGCACCCTTCATACCGGACCACTGGTCGATCAAACCCCACTTCGATAAGTACGACACTGTGAACGCACCGGTTATCGTGTGGGTGATCTCGGTACCAGTGCTGGTATGCCTCGCTACTAATGCGCTATTCTTCTACACGACGTATGTGATCGTGAAGACGCGAAAGAAAAATGTTGCAAGTCAGCAGAATAGGCAGAACCAGATGAGGACCTACTTCTTTTACCTGAGACTTTACTTGCTGATGGATGCGCCATGGATTTCGGGTGCGTTGGGATCGATCTACCCGAATTTATGGCTGTTTAAACTTGTGAGGATGTTGCACCCGATTGCGATGCTGTTTGCAATGTTGCCGAGAGAAAAGTTCTTGGTGATCATTGAGGGGGTGAAGAAGTTGTTAAAGATGAAGAAAAAGGAAGTTAACTAGGGGTATTTTGTAATGAGAGAGATGTAATCTTGTCAAAAGGAGCAGGGGAGTATTGTTCAATGTGGGAAAAATGTTAGATATCATACTAAAAAAACTAAGATCCTACGTTAACCTCGTTCACGTGAACCTTAATGATTATCTTATAATCTTAATTGTAAAACCGCCATGTAATTTTAAGTAGTATTTTATTCCCGTGAAGTATATTTGATGTAGTGGAATTAGGGTGTGGAGGTACCTTTTGGGAGATTCGAAATTTCAATTAGAGTATTTCAATGTAAGTAAAATGTCTGGGATTTACGATGCAAATGAAGGGTCCGTTTATAATGGAAGTGATGTCGGATGAGCGAATTAAAAGCGTTCTACGAAAGTCGAGGATTATTTCGTGCAAGGAAACGATTTCGATCGAGCCGATAACCGCGGTGTCCGTAAAGTCGAATATGAATCATCGATGCGGACGAAAATGCGAACAGGAAAGTGACGTGAGAAAGGTGCCCGCGCCGGTCTCCACGACGAGCGAACTGGGGAGTCAGCTCGATTGCACAACACCGAACGACTTCGATTAACCGGCGTCCCACGTCAATGTTTTGATTTGTCTCCTCAATAACTGTAATAGCCGTGCCAGTTGAGTGACCTGGCTCTATTCCGCGAATTTATGCTCGATTTTCGAGAAGACCGACGTGCTGGCCGCATTGAATGGAAAACGAATTGGAAGTTTTGCGAACTTCATTAGAAAAATATTGTAAATCGATTTGCATGCAACCTTTTATGAATTCTTAAATGCGTATGTCCCGGAGATGATTATAATTTCGCATGCAAATTTTCTTCCGAAAAACGGGGTACGAGGTGTGTCATGATCGGGATAAAAATGAACTTAAGTAAGAATATCAGTAAACAAGACTGACGTAATACAAGTAGATCCTGAGAGTTGCTCAAAGAAATGGCGAGTTGAGAGCCAGTTTCATGTATATAAAACAAAGCCTTCCACAAATGAATGGCGTTGGACTGTGAAAACCGCGGCGTCGCGTCACTCATTCAATCGGTGCCTTCTAATTGCCGCGGAGCGTGAATTAAGCCGATTATGTGCAAACTATAAGAGCGATGATCCAATAACAATAAAGACGATTGTAATAATTACAATAATAGTTGTTATTATCCCATCTCGGAGGGTTACGAGGAACCGGGGCTAAAACTAAGCCGAAATTAAGCTATTTCCAGACCGGTAATAGTCATAGCGCGCCTCTAATAGACTCCTTAACTAGGTTACGTTCAGAATGAAGCTCTCGACCTGGTTTGCAAGCATTACTCATATTCGCCATCGCGCTGCAAGCTTTGCCATTACGTCTCTTAGACAACTTGATTTCAATTAGAAATAAGCGCGCATGCCTCACTCGTTTCGATCAATCTGCAGCAATTTATCGCTTGATTACTATGATCTCCTGTTCTTGCTACGCATAATTATATCTTTCGACTGCTGGTGCAGCCCTTGCCCGCTGGGCATGCGTGTTTCACAGGGTTCGCAGTCTGGCAAAAAAACTTCCTTTTCCTTTTTGACATCGCAAACAAAATTACATCGGCGTTATGGCCGCGAGGAGACGTAAGTACGCGAACATTCGCGGAGGTTAGGGAGTCGGTGCGAAAATTGAGAATCGAATCAGCGATGAAATCCGATTAGAGCAAGACCCGACTTCATAACCGCAGGCGCGGTCCCACACGCGTTCATCATTCACGAATCTCAGATGACGCTTTTCACTTTGACACGTCCTTGCATTAAGGAGCGCCGAAATCAAATCACCGGTGATTCGAGTAATTCCACATTGGCTAAGATAACGGTTACCGAAAATTCGCGAAAAATCGGAGATCCCGATTGGCTTGTCTCCGGCGATTAATGAACGGCCGCAGCGACGCGAAAACCGTGAATTTTGACTCGGCCGACGACGTAATTGTCTGGGGCAATCATACGCTTGGTTTGTGCGACTGTCATTTTGAAAAATAACAGTCCTCGAATCGCTATCAAGACAAAGGGCAATCCGTCTCCTTCACTTGAACGTTCATCCATGGCTTCTCCATAATAACCTTCCAGCCTGCCGGTCCACAAACTCCGGCGTTCTCTGGAAACCATGATAAGATAACAATTTCATGGTTCTTTCTCCCGACAAAGTGAAGCACATCCGTGACGTATCATCTAACCTTACGCTCCTGACGACCCGAGATTGAGAGGAGGAGGCAGTCGGCTGAGTTCGCTCGGTTTTTATCACGTAAGCCCACTGCCGACGGTCTATCAAAACATTAAACCAACATCGCGTCCGATTACGATTTTTCCCATTAGCTTTCCATTTTTCGAGAAACGGCGGTAGTTTGCACCGGCTTTCGGGACCACCCAAAGGGCAGGTTTTTCGACACTCTTCCTCGCTAAATACTTCGGGATGATAAATGATGCGATGATTTCACGTATTTTAAGGAGCTTGCCTGTCCCCGGTGCTTCGAACGCTGCGTCATCTTTGAGGCGCGCTTTCTAGCACCTAGCGGAAAATTGGAGTGAACTAAGTTTCCACGTAAGAAGCTCATATTTTCATCCTCTTAATATTCATAACTGGAAAGGGGTGGACAATCATTTTTCTGCACGAAGCAGCTGATGCTTAACTTTTATAGGTTAGGCGAAAGGCGCTTAAGTTCGCGAGCTGCATAAATCGTACTTACGTGCCAGTTGAATTACAATTCCACCAAGTATCGAGGAATGGCTAATTAATTAACCTGCCGAATTTGCCTTGAGGAGCCGAGTTTTTATTTTCGCAAGGGTCTCTTTGCTTTTTCTCGAATTTTCTGTGTGAATCGGAACACGTGAAATCACGTTCAATAACCCTGTACTAATTCCCCTCGCTTTGAGCGCTTCTCATTGTAATTCGTCAAGTCGAAAACGAAATCCTCACGCCCAGGCTTTCCCTCCAAGGGATGTATCATCAGAGAGATCATCTTCGTCTTTATCAGTCTTCGAGTCTTATTCCGGGCGTCTCGAGATGAAAAACCGATTCGTCTTCATTGACGAGGGAAACGAGGGAAACGAGGGACAGTTGTTTCATAATTAAATGTACCAGCCTCTCCCTCAAGGAAACGCGCATTCAAATAATCGAATAATTAAATTTGATCAAAACGAATGTCGCTATCCATCTTCAGCGAAAACTCCGTTTTTCGATCGAAGCGTTCTCAACTCGAAATGAACTTTGCCGACGAGATGTCGTTCGAACGAAAATTTCATTTAGTTTCGAAAACACGCCTCCGTTCGGACAAAGAGCATAAAAATTGGGCGAAAAGTATAACGAAACCCGATATCCGTCTATAGTTTCGGAAACGCCAAACCGGACGTCGTTCTGAATTTCGCTCGTCGAGCGATCGCGAAATTCAGCGCGGCATATTTCTATTTGGAATCACTAGTTGAATGTAGTCAAATTTGAAGTACGTCACGCCTCATGATACGCTGGCAAATTTATGGCAGTTACGGCTCGGGCTTTTATTCGGCCAACGGCGATCGAAAATTTTGATATTTATGCGGCGGATAAAACGCGTGGCAGTTAACAAAAATGTCGAGTGCGCCCTGGCAATCAAGCCAATCACGCGCGCGATTCATAAAAAGACCGAATCCGATACTTTCGGCGACACAGAAACTCGATTTCACATTGAAGCCATACCTGCCAGCTATTATCTGCAAATCTTTGTCAGACAAAAACTGTTAATGTGTGCTATTGACATATATCAAACGCATGACTTTTGCCGCGCAGGCATGACCTTACTCGAGGAAAAATGCAGACCTAAATTTGAATGATACTGATGGAGATTGTTCGAGCGAAAATTGGTCGCTTTTATTCGTAACCGTAAAATTTCATCTTTATTAAAGTTTCAAGTCTTCCTCGTCAAACGAGAACGTTTGAGAAAGAACTGTTTCGTTCGGTTAAAAGGATTATTATGAAAACTGAGAAATAGTGGGGGCAAGTCGGCAGTGAGCTTTGATTAAACAATCTGATTAAGTGCAAATGGAATTATAATGCTCCCGTATCTGGCTGCCATCAAATATGATAAGATTTCGCGGCAGTATTTTACACGGCGACTTTCCAATTTTGAGTAGACAAAGGGAGACCTATTTTCGCGCACCATCCCTTTAATTGCTTTCGTCTGTTTGCGTCGGCTTACCATTTAAGGCGCCTTCCCCTGGAATCTCTATTTTTCATGCCTTATCCCGTTTCGTGTGTCACGTTAAGAACTCGAAATCCGTATTTATTTCGATTTAATCAGACGAAATTTCGACCCTGCCGACCAAGGTGGGGCGCAACTTGAAACTACGCGATTTATTCGAGTTCTACGGAAATGAAATCGAAAACCAGACAAATGGCGGACTAAGTAGCGATTGCTGAAAATACGTTCGCATTTATCGCTTCTGGGCGATATTGTGGCTATCAGTCAGTTCAAATGAAGACACCGTATTTGCATTATAATGTGAACAAAAATCGGAACGACATGCTACGCTTATTTATCTTATTCACTCTGATCTCACACATTATCCCAAAATAAAAATGTCGCAATCCCGCATTTCGCCTCGAATGACTTTTCTCCCGATCTAATTTCTTTTAGAAAAATGTCCGGTCTCAAAGGGTTAAAGTGGAACGCGATAAGGACCTTAAACTGAAGCAGTAAGCCCCGGACCGCGTCACCCGTCCAGGCATTATCGGACTAAAGGTAAAAGAAATCGAAGACACGGCTAATTCGAGTCGTCGTTTATCTGCTGATCCCCGGCAGAATACGTAATCCCCGATTCGGCTATGAATCTTTGAGCGGCGCGAGCTCCTCGCCAGATAATTAATAAACCCGCTTCATTCATTATTCCCACTAAGCAGATGGCCATGCGACGATCATTTATTGAACACGGCCAATACATTGTGACGTTCGACGTAAAAAGGCGCCTTGCGCCGGCGATTTTTCCCCAACGGAAATACGACGGCCGATAATTAACCACTCCCTTTTCTGGTATTACCTACGCGGATAAACGTATCGAGGCCTCTCCTCTTCCCTGTCTCCTCCCCCGCGAAGCCCCTCGCCCCGGCGTCTCCTTATTCTTATTCTCCGCGAATAAATTCGCTATGTACCCCGATGCTGCGGCACGATTCGTTCACTTAGCATTCACCGCGGGAGACAGCGGTGTGGAAGCATCGTCTACGTCTACATAACACAATGGTGAGACAACGAACCGAAAGAATAACTCACCCAGAACGCAACGCAGGCCGCATGCTCAAGCGTTGAACTGCACCTCGTGCGCGAACATAATCATACGTGCGCGAGACGTACCGCGGAAAAGATTTGGTTCTGACCCAGTCGGCGGATCGGGAGGGTCCAATTCCGGTGGAATTATCGGAGGCGCCGTTGAAGCACGGAAAGAGACTGTAATTAAGAGGGGTTTGTCGAGGGAAGAAGAGCTTTGATGTTCCTCATCGGTTTGAGCAACTTTTGTTCGGTGGAGGAATAGCAGAATTTGGTATTGGGGTGTATAGGACTGAATTGAGTGTAATGAGGAATAGCAGAATTTGGTGTTGGGGTGTATAGGACTGAACTGACTGTAATGTGGTAATATGTTCCTGCGGTTTCGAGGAAAAACTGGTCAATCAACTTTTCTGAAGAAACTTGTATGGTGTGGAATCGTACACTGAGAAAACTAAGTGTTTGAAGATAACACTTTAGTTGTACAAGACACCACTATAGTGGTATGAATTGTAATTTCTAGTGGTAAGTCATACAACTTGAAGTAGTAAGGGATTAGTATGCATCGATCCTTTGCGTTTATACATTATTTTCATTTGGCAGGTTCAAAATATACATTCTCATTTATATTTTGCGCAGTTTGTATAATAAATTGGTTATTGAAATAAAAAAAGCTCTAAAATCCGTTTTTTCACGATACCATTCTTTAGAACTTCAAAATACATTAAAACTATCTAAAAATCGTAGAAAATGGAACTCCCCGACGAACCCCCAGAAAATAGAATAAAAACGCGGCAGCAGCAAATCAAGCGGGCAAAATCGTGGCCCCGCCGATAACGAACGCGCGCTCGCGTCGAATGGAAATTGGGTAAATTCGTAGACGCGCAGGTACGCGACGGATAAAGACGCTAAACGGATGAAATTTGCGCGATTTTATATCGCGCATAGGTGAAATGTAAGTCACGTTCACGGTGTCGCGTTTATCGATCGCACGGCAGACAAAAGTGGCATTGTTATCAAAACGGTCTCGTATTACTGCGGAATATTTCCGGTTACGAGGGTGGCCGGCTTACGAGCCCGTGCTGTCCCCTTCTTGCAGCGCAATAATACTTCCTACCCCATCTAGAGGTATTCCCGAAAACCATTTATATCACGCTGCGGCGCTATTGAATCCGTATCAGCGGAATATTGCGGAGACGTAGCGCGGCGCCGCGTGTCGTCCGACGGTTACGGCGAGCCATCAAACCGTGGCCGGTATTTTGTAAATTTCACCGCCCCGCGGGATTTCAAATGGCCCTTATCTTCGCGGCGATTCGCGCGTTCCCTTTATCTCCCGTTTCTGCGCGGTTTTTTGTTCTTCGAGACTTAATTTCCGCACAAAAGTTGATTTGTCGAGCGAACGCGCACTACGTAATCCCCTGATAGGGTTCGAGGTTCTGGCTCGATTCGGCGGATTTCAATCGCGCCGTTTATCGCCATCCGATTCTTGCTGATTCGATATTCACGACGTGTCGGTCCTTTCTCCGATGCCCCGATGTCTCGGATTCTCTATCTAAAGCCCGCCCTTTTTCTGCCCTCGCAAGTTCCGTAGCCATTTGGCGCCGTGGCAGTCGTAGACGCGCATTGCTTAGACGAAGCCGAGGCAATTCCGCGCGGGCACAAATGGCAAGCCGAAAGCAACACGAGACGCTCGGCAATTCCAACGGCAATGCGAGATTTTAATCTGGGTCCCTAATTTTTCCATTAGGTGGAGATCGGGTGGTGAAGGGAACGAAGAGAAGATGATCACTTCGTAATGATTTAACAGAAACCGACTGATAGAAACGCGGAAAAGGATAATGCTGGATCAAAGATACATTATTACAAAGCAAATTTCAAACCAAGAGCAAATCTTGATGGAATGTGAGGTTAAATCTACTCGCGTCGGTGCAAGGTTTTGTCTTTTCCATATAATTAAAAGTTTCTCGCATCACAATGCATAACACCAAAATTTTTTCAATGAATTATTTCTAAATGTACCATACTTAAATATATAAATGTGTACATTCCAGATGATATTTTCCAATTGCATCCTGCAACCAACCAATTACCCCTCAAACGAATCACCTAAAAGAAGATGATCTAACGAGAGAAGTTAAGCCAACGCGCCCAGCTCCGCTTGAAAAATTGACGGCAATCAACGAAAGGCAAGAGAAATGGGCCTGTCAGTTCACAACGTGAAATAAAGATGATGAAAACAATCGAAACTGTCTGCGGTACGTCGTAGGCCATTTAAAGCTAATAGCCGTGCAAGCGAAACGTGGTTGCACGTCTATGTAAACGATACCCCGTCCACGATACGTTTGTTCATTCAAAGCGTGTGCAACGCGGCCGCGAGGGATCCGTTTGTCGCGAAAAATTACGGCTGAGGATCGGGTCGCCGCGAACGCCACCTCCCGGCTGCAGGGGTGTATTAGCGTCGCACCGCGGTCGGCTTAATCCACGTCCAGATTTGTGACATTTGTTACAAAACGCCCTATGAATACTTATGCCCTCCATTGCAGACGTCGTGTCCTCCGACCCGCACCCCGTAATCTTAGATGGCGCATCTCTTCCGTTGCCAACTTGCCACCCACGACATCAGACAAAGAATCGCCGTCATAAATACGCATTTGAGTTTACACATCCTGCACTATTTGCAACATTTGTATCCACCTTCGGAGTCGCATCCGCGATCTCTTTCCGCGTTTTACTTCACTCTGACAAATGCACTCGCTGCGTAAACAATTATTCAGCCGGATGGTTCGCGAGTGGGGAAATCGAATGACTGAGGCAGCGGAGTTGTGCATAGGAAAG
Organism: Ceratoteleas bidentatus; assembly: GCA_022817645.1. Lineage (NCBI taxonomy): Eukaryota > Metazoa > Arthropoda > Insecta > Hymenoptera > Scelionidae > Ceratoteleas > Ceratoteleas bidentatus. Next base: position 1,097 of record JABFPB010001702.1, on the reverse strand, counting down.
TTGCTCAGGAAATGGTTATTGATGTGTAGAAGTTGCAAAAATTGAATTTTGGAAGCTGGTTTTTAGTAGGTGTGCACTCGAAAGGAGATTTTCTTACCAAAGTGTTGTTTTAGAAAATATTCCGTTCTTTTCAATGGAATTAAGTAGACTTAATGTGTATTAGGTAAATATTATTTAGCATTACGCTTTGGATTAAATAGTCAACTCGGCGAAGAGAAATTGTTTGTCGTGACTTAACGATAAAAATGCCCTATATTTGATTAATTATTAATCCTTAACCCTGGATGTCGGTATGTGAGACTGCTAAAAAAATGATTTTCGCTTTAAAAATAATTTTCGGTTAAGGGTTAACAGATATATTATTTGTTTTAACTTTCTTGCAACAAAGAGTTAACTTTTGTTTTCTATTCATTGATAGCTCTTTGCGAAACCAATTTCATCAAAATCGGTCGAACAGCTAATATGTTAGCCATTTTAACAGACGGTCCCCATATCATTCTTAAATGTCCTACTGTCACAACAAGAATCCTTCTGCGAGAGAAGGAAAATCAGTTCTTTCACAACATGACTTTCATTCTGGGGCAAACTGATTTTCATTCTGTGACAGCAAGATATCTTGCGGTTGTGACAATAGGAACCCTTGCAAACAGGAAATCTTGCTGTGACAAACAGAAGATTTCTAAGAGTGTACACTTACCACGCAAAATAAAAATTACGTGATATCTTGTTTTAAATTCCTTAAATTTCCACACGTAGAAAACCTCTTTTTATATTTTAGAATGAAGTATGAAACGTTATCCTCGTGTAGTAGAAATACGTTGAAATATGTTGAAATACGTTTCAGTTTACTTATTATTATTCCGCAGGACAAATAGTAAACAGAGTTAGTTCCATAAACAACTTCTGTTTTCAAATGTTTTGTTCGATGACGCCACCATCGCATGTGCAACCCTGCCTAATACCCGAACAGAACATCCATGGGGTTCGGAAATTCCTACTAAGATACCACGTGAAATCTCCAAAATTTACCCCAAAAATCGCTGTCTCCCAAATATCTCCGGGAAATCCACGTAGAATACAAATAGTTAAATAGAATA
>JABFPB010001701.1:0-23665 GCA_022817645.1 Ceratoteleas bidentatus | reverse complement strand
TTGTTAGTTTCGTTAGTTTTGTTAGTTTCGTTAGTTTCGTTAGTTTTGTTAGTTTTGTTAGTTTTGTTAGTTTTGTTGATATATAAGTTTTGCATAGTTTGTCAGAATTTTTCAAAATTTCCATTTCTCCTACGGTTTTGTGTACAAATTGTGCGCCATAAAATTATGAGTCTAGTTCATATAATTTTATAAAAATATGTCAAAAAAGTTCACTATCCAGGTAGGATGTTACTCTTTTGAGATGATTAGTTCATCCCTTGTTCTAGTCGACTGAGTCGGTGCCAAGGTATCCCGATTTTACGGGGGATCTAACAGGTGGACTTTGCATATGTGTCACGTATGTGACATGAATGAAATATCACTCAGAAAGCGATATGAAAAACAGTCGAATAAATCTGTTTAGTTTTGTTGGTTTGAAAAGTCGGTAATTTATGATACACTGTAAATACGTAACTCCGCTACTTTACTTCTAGCAGTTTTTACTTAAATTAACCAATAAAAATTTCTGAATTATTATTCTGCGTATAGGGCAACTTTAGTTCACCTAGTTTTGTAATTGTAAAATATTGCATAAAAAAAACTGAATATAATTCCCTTCGAATAAGGCGAAGAAACTTTAATCGCATTAATCCATTTCTCCGCAGTGGAATAAAAAAGCAATTTTCTGAGCGACATTACTGAATATAATTCTTTCATACAAGTTCCAACATTTCTCATCTTTTCCCCGTCAAAAACCTAATCTCGTTAAACTTCTTGCAACTTTACACATTAATAACTCATCCATTCTCAGTAAAAGCACTTCCGAACTCCGAATGCTCCTTATACCTCGTATTTGAATTCAATCGATCATTTATATTTCACATTTCAAATTAATACTTTACGTTGACGTTATACTGTAAAAATATTACTCCACTGTGAAAATATTCATAAACGTAATGCCATTTTAAGGTACTTAGCTGACTCAAATACAAGAGAAATGAATATTTGTAGTATTATTGAAAAATCAACTTTTACGAAATAGTAATCTAAATTCTGTTTTTTGTGTTTAATTGAAAATAATTACTTGAAATTGTTTATTTACGTTTCCAGTTGCAAATAGTAATTTGTATAAAATTAAATAATTTTTACTCAAAACCGCTCTCTAAAATTCAATAAGTTAAAATTCACTAAATTTATCTGAGCGATAAACTTATAACTTACGAATAAGTGAATATTCACTTACAATATGTGGGAATTCATAAAATGAGAATTTTATTTAAGAAGGAAAACCACTTAGTCGAAAATTTTATATTCGTTGGCTTAAAATAAGTGCATATTCGCTTATTTAAATTTAGAGGGAAAACTAATTTGTATAAATCAATAAGGATTTCAGAAAAAAAAAACTCATTAATAAATATTTACGATTCCGATAAATCAGCTGCATAAAATCCGCGAGTAACACAAATGAATATTTTTACATAAAAAATTATATCGTAAAAAAACAGTAACATTTACTATTGAAACAGTAAATTGTATTGTTTCAACAATCAATGTTTAAATATTAAATTTAAATATGAAATAAAAATAGTAGTAATTTTTACTGGCATTTTCCCTCAATGTAGATACTGCACAATATTTTTTGTGCTCCCCACATGGGATCCCACATTCTATACCCACGTAGGGTTTCTACATACATTTTGCATGCCAATATTTCATGTGGGGTTCCCATACAGATATCACAATGTGTCAGCAGGGATTTTTTCGTAACCAGGCACGAATAGTATAAATGTCTTTCAAACGAGGTTGTCACTGCACATTTCACCACGTCAACCTGGAAACCCGACCGCACTTTTGGCCACCACTCGAGCACTTGGCAAACTGCAACCCAGTCGACAGGACGACGCAGGACATAAGTAGGTTATCGCCACAACAATTGCTCACCGTCGGCGAAATTATCGATTGCTCCACATAGAGCACGAAGAGCTTTTTCTCGCAATCGACCACACGGGTTAAAACTAATTTGCTGACCTTTGAACCTTTTCGGAACCACTTTTGGGGTCTGGAAGGGGTACTTTTTTGCCTGGGGGTGTTATGTGGTTGTCATGTGGGCGTATGTGGTGGTCATGTGGGCGTATGTGGTTGTCATGTGGGCCTATGTGGAAAGTTGTGGGTACATGTGTATATGTCGGTGGGTTTTAGAGGTGCTGGTTTCAGAGGTGGAAAAATGACGGGTGTCCGAAAATTGGGGGCCGAAAACCACTGATCCGAAGCGCGGCGCTGGGTTCGGCGGACATTTTGGGTTTTTGGCACTGTGATGGGAACGGGATTATGGCAGTCGCGGGATCGTCGGAGGGTCGCGGGAGTGCGAAATTTCGCTCCTGCGGGACGAAATTCCGGGATGTGAACTGCGACGTTGGAAGACGGTGGCAGAGGCGCGGATTTGCGCAGGCGCCCACCGAGGCGCTCGATATCAATGAGGGATGTTTGAAAGTGCGCCCCGGAGAGGTTTTTATTGCAAAAGGGGCTTTTGCGAAATTGTTATGGCGGGTTCGGATTTCGGAGGGTTCGGGCGATGAGGGAAAGAGCAATTTGGAGGCGAAAGGGACTAGGGAGGAGTTTGTAAAAAGTGGACAATGAAAGGGGGGAATCTGTACAAATCCTGGAGAAGTATTGAGATTAACAAAATTTTTTTTCTTTTAATTTTTCTTTTAAAAAGGAACTGTAAACTCTAGGTTAGTGTAAAATATATTAAAATTAGAAACACAACTGTAAAATTATGATAATGATAGAATTTTTTAAATTGATAAGTATTTTATTTTATTTTTTTTTATTTTTTACTACAATTTATTTTATATTATATTACATTGTATTTTATATCACAAAATGCACACACGATTTGTGGACTTTGTGTGTGAAAAGTTGTGCAGATTATCTAGAATTTTTGACAGTAAAATTTCTTTTTGGCGGGGGATGATGTTTCTATTTTTTTTCTCAAAATAATTAATCGAAAACAAATTTACAGATTTGTAAGAATTGATAATGACCTATTTGATGGCTTCCATAAAACAGAAATAGATTATAATTGCTTTGTAAAAAGAGACGGTTTTAATAAATGATTTTCTGTTACAATGAATATAGATATTTAGATAACGCGCATGCGTCATTCTGGAGCTTTCATATTTCTCCTCGTTCAATAAAGTCTTTCAAATTTCAATTCACACTGTTGTCTTTCAAAAAGACAACAGTGTGAATTGAAAGACTTTTCGTGGCTTTTGACAGACTAACTTTTCGCATTGATTTCCATTAAACTTCAGCAAATGATAGAAATACTAAATTGAAACTTTCTGTTTTAAAGCTTCGAATTTGTGATCGAAATAATGAATTTTTAATTGTTGCTATTTTATCAAAATAATTTTCATTTTACAAAATAAAAAATCAATCAGTATTTCACAAAGCGAATTTTCAACTCTTCCTAAAGTAATTTTAATTGAAAGATATTTTGAAGTTATATTCTGAACTTCAAAATATCTTTCAATTAAAATTACTTAATTTTTATATTTAATTTAAATATATTTAAAATTAATTTATTATTTTTATTATTTATTATTAATATTATTAAATTAATTTAATTTATCTATAAAATATAGATAAAAAATAATACAATTAAACTGTACATTAGAAAAAAAAAACAGTTTGAGGAAAGTGACTGGATTTGGCAATTAGTCACTGGAATTAGCATAATGCGGACGTAAACATTGCGGCCACGTTCGGATTGCAGTAATTTATACAATATAATTCCTTCGACTCGCGTCCTTCACATAAAAAGGCCGTTTCAGAAGCCCCAAACTGCTGAGACCAACGGATCGGAAAACGCGGGCTTTTGGGGCTGCGTTTCGTTTTCACCGCAACCGCTGGAAAACTGCCAGAAAAGCTGCTTTCCATCCAAAAGTGACTGCAACGCATCGTCTAGACGCCGGCTTCGCTGATGAATTATTTAATGATAATGCACGTTTGCTTCCCCGCCTCAAATTCCCGCATCTTATCATGTAGGAGTTCCTCTCTCATAATTCATATACCAAGTTCAATTAAAAAACTTCTCAATCTAAAATTCATATTAAAATTCATTTTAATATGATTTAAATTAAGTTCGTATAAAAAATTAAAAATCAATTCATAAAAAAATAATTAATATAAAACATTTTAAACATTCACATTTAAAACATTCATTATACAATTCATATTAAAACTGTTTTAATATGAATAAAAAATGTATATTTATTGAATTTTTATGTTTATTTATTATACTAAAAAAATTAAGTTCATGTAAATATTAATTAAATAAAAATATTTCAAAAATTATGAAAAAATTATACGATTCTATCCGTTTATTTGAGTCATTTTTATGAGGATGAGTGTCGATTATCGATTTGTCATATAATCTATAATTTTGACGTCAGAAGGTATCAAAGAAGAAAAAAAAAGGAATTCAAAGCACTCTGGACAAAGTCTTCAAATAAATGTCAAATAAATGTCAAACAATAAACCTTCTAAGTGCGATTCATAAAGATCAATAAAAAGCAATAAACCCGGCTACCGTCGCCACATTCCAAGACGCCGAAACAAAAGGGATTGGAACTCGGAACCGCCATGGCAACGGCTTTCCGAGGACTTCGGCAATTTATCTCGCCAGACGGCCAAAACCCACGAAAAGTCTCCGCCAGCATACGAAGCTTTTGTCCCTTTGAAACGAAGCACTTGAGACTCGCGGAAATGTCTGTGGTTCTTAATTAAAATGCTGGTATATACGCAGAAAAATGATAACAAAAATTACTTAATAATAATTACTTAAAAACTGCTTAAAAATTACAAAAATTATATTGATACCAGAAATATTAGTGTAATATGACTTTTTGCCACAAAAATATATTTTAAATATTTTTAAAATAATTTATAATTTAATAATATATAAATTTATGTATATTTGAATTTCATTGTTTATATGTAATAAATATATTAAATATATATTATATATATAAATATATATATATATTATATATAATATATATATATATTTTTTGAAATATAAAATTTTTTTTATTAAAATTTGTTTAAATTTGAAATTATTTGAATTTAAAAAAATGTGCAAATTTAAAATATAGCTTGCCGAAAAAAATTCATTGTATGAGATATTTGTGGGCGGTTTTTTCGAGATTTTTTTGGGCGTAGAAAGTGGTGGACGGGTTTTGCAACAAATCGAACAATGTTGCAAAAATTGTATTACATAAAGTGACAATCCGTTGCGTCAGACAAAAGATAAAGTAGCCATGCAACTAAAAGCTGAGTTAACGCGCGGGGGATAAGTCATTCGAGATGGTTATGCAAAGTTGACGTGTGCGCACGCATTAGACCGGTGTAACGTTGCGAAAGTGTAATCCAGTTTTTTGCATTTTTTTCTTCGACAGGCTGTTAATAGTGGCGAGAAGAATTGGTGCAATTAGGCAAGAGATAATTTGATTAATTGGAAAATTACGCAGTTTCATTCGATTGTTGAAACTCAGTGAAACTTCATCAAATTTACGCAAATTACTCTATTTAAATTCATTTCCTTTTAAATTAATTACAGTGTTTTAATTAATCTAAAATACTAAAATAAAATTAAAAAAACACTAAAATTAATTAAAATAATACAATTTTAATTAAATACTTTTTCACAAACAAATTATCAAAATTTTAATTAATTTTTTTTTAATTTTATTAAAATTATCAAAACAATTTTTTTTAATTTAAGTTAAAGTTAAAAAAAGTTAGAAAAAAATACAAGTTATAAATAAATAAAAAAAACTTGAATTCTTTCAACGAAGAATTAAATTGTCAAAATAGTTTCTAAATCAAATTACTTAGAAATTTTCGAAAATCTAAAATTTAAATTTCGAAAATCTAAAATTTAATTTTCCAAATTTCCAACCAATTTTGAACTTTTCTTTTCTCCTTTCACAGACAATCGCGAATCTGATCTTTTTATCCAAAATAACAATCCTTTGAAAGGCGCGGCATTTAAATGGCGCGAAATTTACGAGACTTGAATGCACGTGATTTGTTATCACTGATTTCTCACAGACGATTCCGTCCGGACTGGAATCGGCTAGTTATTTATCGCCGGGACGCCTCGGCTAATGATTGGCCATCGATTATTATTTTCCGCGGATAATGTTTTATTGATTATAAGGACTGCGAGTGATCCGACGAGCCACAGCAAAGCGTTCTCGGTTAAACTGCATTAACGTACGTAACTACCGTGGTCGGATTATTGCAATAAAGAGTGGTATTAAATTGCTGATTAATGCACTACCAGCATACGCAATCCTCGCGTCCTTCTTCAAACTATAATCCATCGTGCTCTCAGTACTGGATATCCCGATTAGAAAAATGTTTTTTTTAATGCGCGGTTTATTTATGATCGTATCTTTTCGAGTTTTGAAAAAAGAAGAAAATGGACCCTTGAAATTAATGCTACTAGTTTACACTGAGGAAGTTGTTTCGTGACAAAATAATCGGTGGAATGTTGGTCTCGAAAATATTAAATTATTGCTAGATGGATATGTAAATGATACACTAAATGCGATAAATAAAGAATTAATAAATTAATTCTTTATTATAAATAAAGCATTAATAAATTAATTCTTCATTTAGTGCAAAAATATAATTAATTACAGCTTACTAAATAATTTTTCTGTATAAATAATTTTGTTCATAACTAGGGTTGACAAAAAATCTGAATAAAAAATTCAAATAAATCGATGTATTTAATTTAAAACATTTTTCTTATTTTTATAATTTAAATTAAATTGTTTAAATCAATAAATTTAAATTATTGTTTATTTGAAATATTTTAGTAAAAATTGAAAATAATTTGCATTGTTTTTGTGAATTGCAAATTCATCAATTTTGCATTACTATTGAATATATTATTTAAATGTGATAAAATATATTTTTATAAATATTAATTTATCTTGATTTAAATCATGATTTTTTCTTTGATTAAAACGTGATTTTAATGGACTGTCAAAAATCACCTAAAATACCTTTCAACGACATAACATCTTTAGATTCTTTGAAATAGCTAACTAAATTGAAGCTCTTGCAAAGTTTCAAATGACAATCAGCCGTTCAAGTTCACTTACGACAAAACGGCAATTATCGGCGAAATTGCGTTGCGTATGTGAAATTTCTCAGGGCGAAAGAACAAAGGAAAAAAATTATCCGACATGGGTATCGGCGCACTTGCGCAAGCTTGGCGCATCGTGTTTCTCGCGATCGCTAAAAGTGAAGCACATTAAAATTAAGTCAATTAAACGCATCGGAGCGTAGGAGGAAATTCACGAAGCAATTCCGCGCACAGTAGCCAAGCAAAAAGGAGAATTTTTCCTCTTTGCCAACTGGCCAACTAGTAACGCTCTGATTGGCTGGACGCCGCTTTGAAATTTAGCGCTGATTTTTACCCACAATGTTCGTCCTACAATCAATATGTACTATTTTTTTTTTCACTTCGCCATTCTCGTTAAATGCCTCGAATTTGACGCTAAAATAGAAATGAGGGGAAAAACGAATTTTGAATAAAAAAAATTATTTTTAAATTTAATAATGCAGTAACGTGCAATTTATTTGCGAATAATCAATTTCTTATTTAAAATGAATTAGGATCTATTTTCTAAACATTAATTTTTTTTAATTAAACAAATTATTCTTAAATTTAACATTGTGGTGAATGTGTAATTTTTCTGTAAATGAAAAGAAATTTGATATAATGAAACAATTATTACCCGTTTAAAAAAATTTCTCAGACATCACAGCTTTTTAATATTTAAATGAAAACTCATAACACAAAGTTCGATATGTACATCTAAAATTAAAAAATTTGAATTGCAGTCTCAGTATTGTAGAAAAAAACATTAAGCATTTTTTAACATCTGTCAGTATTTGTTTTAAATATTAAAAAATATTTAAATACATTTTTAAATATTAAAAAAAATATTTAAATATGTTTTTAAATATTTAAATATTTTTAAAAATATTTAAAAATATTTTTAAAAAATTAAATATTAAATAAATTAGAATTAACGGAATTAAATAAATATCAAAAAATAAAGAAGATGAATATGGCTAAGTTGTGTTGAAAAGTAGCAATAGCAATGGCTGTAACAAAACGATCCCTTTTTTGCATTTGCTTAACATTTGCTAGCTTAACGTTCACGCTTGGCGCATCAAGGAATCTCGCTATTGTCGCGGCCGCAGGGAAGTGTGACGACAAGTTCCAAGAGCAGAAGAGCGCGCGACTTGGCACCGGCGCTCAGCTGATTTGGTCGCGGTCAAAATTTAGAAAGTGCGCGCGCAAGTTTGCATAACTTTTGACGGGCCAATTGACGCGCTCCAAGTGAAAATTGCGCGGCAACTGTAATTGCGGGTTTCGCGTAGAAAGTATTGTGGAAAGTTCGTTTTTTCATTTTATTGATCCATAAAGTTGATTGAATCGAGGAAAAATAAAAAAAACGAAAGCAGAGTTGTGGCTTTTGCATTCCAATCAGTCTAATCGAAAAAGAACGGATAAACGGTCAAATCTGGTCTGACGTGGCGAGAAAAAACTGCCGCCGTTGCGGGGATTTGAACCCTCGACTCGGAGGTTTCAGGACTGCAACGGTAAATTGGGGGCGTTTTCTGCACTTTCTACATTTCCGGACTCTCCCGTTCATTTCCGCAATGACGTCGAGTGCGAATTGTGCAATCTCCGCAAACACCCAATCACACGGTGTTTGTAACGAGACTTATAAACCGTGCAATCTGAACCATAAACCTCGTAATCTGGAATGCAACTCGTAAACGAGCTAATCAACGTCCAGATGGACACCAAACGTTCGCTTAGGGAACCATTTGAAAGTCATTCCGTCTAAAACCAAGGTATCAGATTGGTCGGAATAATACATTGATTATAGAAGTAACTTTGAACTTTTTTTAATTAAATAGGTTTGATAATCATTTTGAGAAATATGTTTAAAGTTTGGACCACCTAACTATTTCTTCAGATTTAAAAACAAATAATTTTTTTTTAATTTCATCGATCACTTTTATTTAAAAAATGGAGTCTTTTGGATTCCAATGGTAAAAATTCATTTAATTTCTAGAATTTTACTATTTTAATTGCAGAATTACAACCGAACATCATACAGATTCATTCTGTTTACTTCCACAAGCTGCAAAAACAATTGCTCTCTTCTGCAGCAACTTTCAAATCGTCTTTCCCATTACACAAAGAAATCGGAAAATTACTGCACCAATGTTTCCGATGAATAGCCTCCTTTTTTCAGCGATTCGAAAAAAAGCGGCACTAATGAACGGAAAAAAGCGTAAAATGCTCGCGGAAAACTGGCCCAAGCCACGCGACCGTTCGACGGGAAAATGATTTTGCATTGTTCTCGAGCGCATTCCTCCGCGTGAGTCACTTGCCGCCGACAAGTCCGGACGAACGACCTAAAATGACCTTTTTGCCTTTCGCGCGCGAAAAAAGCTAATTAATCGCGTAAGACGTGGGACCCGCGACAATGCCCCGCGCGGTTATCTGTTTCGCCTCCCGTTTCGAGGCTGCGAATAATGCGGCTCGCGTAATCGTTTACGAAGCAAGGCCACCGTCGCGAAACCGGTTATTCGCGAGGATGGAACACATGATGAAATTACGCGGGGGCCCGGCGAACGAGCGGACGGAAGGATCGAAAGTCTCATTACGCCGGACCCCTGGAGGAATGTCGAAAAATGAAAAAGCACGGCAAAAACGAAACCGTTTGGTTTGAGTGAACGAGAGTGGAGTGCAAATATAGGAAGTGGATTGCGGAGTGTAAAAACTGCCTTAATTTGTAGAGTTAGCTTTTAAGTCCCAAAGTATAAATATTTATTTATTTATAACAATTATCAAATATTGTTTAAATTAAATGTCTGACCCGAAATGCTTGAACATATATTAAACAAATTCTTCATATTTATCCGAAACATAATTTCATGGGTCAAATTTCACCGATGCGTCTCAAATGAAAACTCTTATCCTCTTAAAACTGAGCTAACCTCACTTTTCAAATCAATCATCAAAAACTCCTCGACTTAACCCAAAATTTCCAACCCAACAAAACCCAATCCTACTCTTCCCACAATTCCTTCGTTCCCAAATAAAACCACCCGAAAAATCGCATTTTATTTTCCAAGCTCCGTCGGTAATGCAGTTCGCTCAGAGGAAGCCTGGCAAACTTGTAAAAGCAATGGCTCGGGGTGAGTTTGGCAAGCACAAAACTGAAAGCAACTTCAGAGAGTACTGGTCTTTATTAGCATCTGCAGTAGAGTCGGAACATCGCAAAGGAACAATTGGCGTAGATATGTTCAAAGTAAAGATTCCGCCCGCAGTGCGACGGCCGGTTTCGGTCGGTTACATCGCCGTGACGCAATGGCAATTTCAGACTCCGCAAGAGACTCCGACGCCGTGGCATTTCGCGACTCCGATTATGCAACGCTCAATGGAACGATAAAGATAAGAAATAGGTCCGTTCGTTCGATCCCGATAAACGGCGAAATTCGCACTCTTTGCGCGGTTCGTAGAGGGCGCGCGATCCGACTATATTTAGCTCGGCGTCGTTGTCTCTACACAAAATGCTCGAGTCGCTTGCAGCCGAGTTTTATTAAATATTAGCCGGTATAGGGGTAGTACATGAAATACGTAGTTAGAGTTAGAGTACAACATCGATTTTGTGTTGCTGTGCGCCGACTAGGAAGACAGCTGCGGCGAAGCGTGAGGGGAAAAATGAGGTGTCCGCGTTTCAACTGTGACCGCGTGTTAGTTCCCTTGGAAGGTCGAAGCCCTTTTCGTCAAATTTTGGTAACTCCAAACCAACGATGGAATGACCTTTCATTCAATCGATTAAGGGGAGGTGCACCCAAATTGCTAAACTCTATAATATTTTATTCTTATTGGTATAGATAAAAAGAAAATTGAACATAACCTCGAAAAAATACCCCCCCTTCCCTTTTATTAATTAAATTATTAAGGACATAATCAATCATTTTAATAATATTAGAATTTCGACCCTTTGGCAAACGCGTCCTAATTTTAATATGAACTATTAATGTAGATAATTAAATGTTAGAATAGGTTTAGTTAAAGTAAGTCAGAGTTCGAGTTCTTCTACCAAGTCGATTTCTAGCTTGAAGAGAGAATCCAAGTTTCACAATGTGAAATCAGTAAACAGTTTGTCTCATGTGAATCATTTTGTATCGAGACAAAAGAAAATGGTAAACATGATGTTGTACTAGTTTCCTATTGCAACTGATAATAGCGAAAGATGAAATTACTGAAACTGCATTATACTGTGCTTTCGTTCTGTAATAATAGATTTACGTAAACGAAAACCACTTCCTACACATTGTAGAAATGGTTTGTGGTCTATCCGTAAATGCGCATTGCATGTACTTAGCGAAATAAATAGTCATGTTTACCTAATGGCCCGTTAGGAATATCATATTAACCATAAAAAAACACTCAAATTAACCCCATCATTGCAGTATCTCACGTAAACAATTGCGAGCGATTGAATTTTCTCAACAAGGTTGTTAATTTGATTAAAACAAATTTGATGCAATTTGCTTTCATTGATTCGTTTGCTTCCGATTAATCTGGCACGACCAATTTATTGAAACGACATTCAATTCGAAAGCAAAATTGAGACTGCCGCACTAAACCAGAGCTGAGACCGGAATCCCACCAATTAACTGGGCAGTCCAATTCGATTTCGCGACCGATGAAACGTGGTACTAAATAGACGAAAAAGCGCCTGACTAGTGCGAGTCGATAAGAAGTCGATTGATAAGGTCGCCTCGAAAGAATCGCCGCCAGGTGGCTGCAAAAACGCCGCTTTCTCAATCCGCAACCTCACGGCCGGAAATCGTGAAAGTTCTGGCGCGTTACGTAAACATCCGGACACAAGCGTCGGATTTTTTCCCTTCACGATTCGCGAGTCTTTATCTAATTAAGTCATTCTTACGCCGACTGACGGATCGCGTGACGAGCCGCGGAACATTGTTGTATAAACCAAGTCGAGTTACGCGCGCGCGCATTCTTGTGAGAAATTAGCGCCATCTGTCGCGAAACAATCGCGAGTTTGCCCTGAGAGTGTTGGGATTGCGGATAAATTGAGTAAATCCTTTGCCGGTGCGAAATTGTGACAACAGATGGCGCTAGGGTTGTTGAGATTGGTGGACGAAGGTGGCGCCACATTCGTTTGGGATTAAGACTTTTGATATTTTGATATTTATATTTCTTACTGACTTCTATGTGATTCTTTGTAACTTTTTGTAACTTCATAGTTATAAACAATTATTTTGCAAAACTAACCAAAATTTACACAAATCACCATCAAAACTGACGAGAAATTAAATAACTCACTGCGTTCAATTCGATCTTTGTTTTGATTTCTTATCAGTAGCATGTCTTATTAGGCTTATATTGGACTGTTTACATTGAATTCTTGCCTTCTGGGGTCACAAAAACAAAATCCCGATACCGGTCAAAAAAATACCTAAAAAAAGGTTTTGGCCTAAATTTCCAATTCAGACCACTGTGTGGCGCTGCATTCTTTCCACCAAAATGGCGCCACCTTCGGCAGACCCTACCCAACCCTTTTTCTTCCTCTCTAGAACTCTCCCCCATTTCAGAGATTTTAACCATCGACAGGTTTTTAAAAGAAGTTACCCGTTGGACGTAGGCGTGGCGCTAGTGCAGCTGCCGTTCGGCAGCCCGGAACTGTTGGCATCCCTGCTCTTCGGGATGAGCGTGGTCGGTCGCCTGGTGTCCGCGATGTCGTCCGTTTTCCTCGGCTGGCCCATCTCGACTGCGGTTCACATAGCCCCACTGCACCCAACGACCCCCGCACACTCCATCCCTATGTTTGCACACAACCGTGGAACACGTCACTCGCGCGATCGATCCCCTTTTTCACCGACGATTCGCCAGAGTATCGCCCTCGCGCGAGTCGCGTGAGCGATGTGCTCACGCGCCCGCCGGAAACAAAGTCCGGCTCGAAGGACCAGTGAGGGCGAGATCTACCCGCGAATCGTCGCGCATTTGGCAGACACCGGCAAATTTCGCAAACGAGCATCATTTCTCGTGACTGGCGCAACCGTTTGGCGCGGATCGCGGGATAAATTTAGTCGGCCATCTTCGATTTCGGGCGTCACGCGGCTTTGCTTATTGTTCGTCACGGCGTACAGTCAGTCGCGTTTTTTTGGCCCTAACGCTATAGTTACTATGAAATAGGAAGTCGGAGATTCGCAGATTGGTTTTGTAGTTGGAGAACAATTTATAATAAAACTTTGGAATTACCATACTGTATGGTAATTTCGAAGGAAGTAGTTTTAGTTTGGTATTGTGGTTTTATTCTAAATTGTCCTCCATCTGAGAAAGTTGGCGTACAATTAATGAAGTTGGAAGTCGAAGAGTGATCGAAAGTGGAATACAACAAGTGCCCTAACGGCTAGGTACAAAACAATGTCGCGTTCTATAAAATATAAACCATCGGTCCCCGTTGGAAATCTATGGTATTCCTCTTAAGTCTAGTTCACAACGGAATGGCGGCCCAAATGCGTCGATATGAAATTGAAAAAATACAAACGCCCTCTATTCCTTGTCCTCGTCTTATCCTGAGTTACGGTTCGGTTGATCGGAGAATTCGAAGCGCCTCTATCAGGCACCTCGACGGGCAGATTCGACGCTCGGAATTGGTCGAGTTACTCATCACTTTTCTTTCGCATTGATATCCCTCTGGTACAATGTTTGGTTGCTCGAATGAGGATATTGCGTGACGACTTTTTATATAAAATAATAGGTCGCGCTGGATCTGCTGTACTTTTGATCGATTATTCTAATTGTATAGACTCGTACGTAGTGTATATAATATATATATTTATGTAGACTGTTTGTACGATAAATATGATTATGATAAATATTTTTGCAATACTCGTCGTAAATGCCAATGTTCGCAATATGTTTTGTAACGTTCGACAGTTTTCTTTCTAGTCATACATAGAATTCCGTTTCGTATACTTGCAGGAAACTCGCTCGGATCGGTGTTATTGCTTTGCAAATTAATTTTAACATTTAATTATTATCGAGATTAATTAACGGAGTTTATAGACGTTTACTTGTTGCTTATGTTGGGTACTTTGCATAACACGGCGAAATACTCCGCGAACAAGTTTATACTATGATCGAAGATTTTCGATCGAAAAGGTCTGACGTATGAAGCTTAATTGCTCAAAGATATGGACTGTTTGCGATTACATCGGAAATACATTTCGGTAGGTTTAGTGGAACCGGATTGCTGTTTTTATGGTTAGGACTTGTTAGTTATAAAATTACACAACTTTGTACTGTGGAACTTTTCCGAAATCTGGCAAGAATTATTGGGATCCTCGACGTTGTCGAAAAGCGTCGATGCTATTTTCTTTTTTTTTTCTATATTGCTTCACTGCGAATGTTACAAACCAAATGTTTCTCGCAAAAATACTGGAAAGAGTTCGACGGATTTGAGCAGTCGGCAAACGGCTTTTTGCACTGCTTCATCAATTAAAATCGAATTTCTCGTTTGCGAGGCGATTTCCCCAGCTACCGATATTTTTCCTTTCCTTTCTTGTGAGCCTTTTTCCGTGCAACTTTATCTTTCCCAGGCACCTGGCGAATCGTAAACTAAGAACAACGTATCAATAATTGACATATTTATCTCTTTGACTACACTTGTAGGTTAACTTTCTCACATACCATTAAATCACTTACTTAAATTTAATAACCGCAAGTATACGACTCGCTTGGCCTAAACTTTCCAATTGTCTTTCAGGGTACCCGAATCGACCCACGTCTGACCTTCCGCAACAATTTTTGTCTCGGTCCCAAAACGCGTCAATGACTTTCTCACTTAAACTTTCCATCCCTTAAGTTGTAGTGTCAAGCCTCCTCGTAAAATTAGACCGATGAAGTGAAACAATTAGAAGGGTTTTAAAAATTAATTTATGGAAACAGGTTTTCTAATTTAAGCAATAGTAAAAGATGGATTATTAGAAATTAGTGGAATTAGTTAATCTCAAAGAAATCAATTTTAAGTCTATTTGGTTTTGTCTTTGATTAGGCAGTTTTGATTAAGTTGAACGTTTTTATTGCTCAAATTCGACGCGCCAGAAACTTCATTGTGTATATACCTGGGCCTCAAACGTACTACAAAAACAAGTTCCTCTTCGGAAGATGTGTTGTGAGATAAGACGAAAAGTGTCTGAGAAACAGGCGATTTTGTCGAGAAAAACTGTGTCAGTGCACATAAAAAAATTTAGATACATCCGAGTATAATTTATAACTAAATTTATAAATTTATAAATAAATAACTTTGGCATTATGTCGTTAATATTGCAATAATTTGTATAACTTTACTGTACCAAATACCAAAAATAATGAAAATGAAATTATTTTGTTCTAATGTTTCATACCCCAGGATGTATCAGTGTTTTCAACGACAAATTGTCAATTCCTGAACAAGAATTCGTTTTTCTTCAATTCCACTATCTGATTCTAAAATATGAATTCCTTTCCATTTTTCTCAATTCCACTTAGGTCAACATATAAAAAAAACTTTAACTTGAATTCGCAAATCGGAATTCAACAAATTATTACAGGTCAAAATGACTGCAGAATCAGGTTAATCCTATCCTTTCCCACCCATTTTTCTCAAAATTTGTTTGCAACTCATAATATAAGAGATAGACATTACCAATTACTCAATTCCTTTTCAAAATGTACCAAAATAGTCTTTATTCGCTTAAAAATATGAATTATAATAATATTTCTTGCATCACTAACGTGAAACATTTTGAATTATTAGTCAATAGCAATTACTTTCAGTTTTTCGCAAGAGTTTGATCAATATTTGTATTATAGAGATTGTTATTGGTTAATTATAAGTAATTATAATCATAGAAGAAATGTCTTCAATAACAATGATTTCTAGGTAAATTAACTCTAATCTTACAGATTTTCCAAAGTAACTAAGTAATTGGCGATGCCATTCTCTGGATGGAACAGATTTCTTGTAACTCTTATTGCAATTTACCCCTACAGTGACTCCACTCATAAAATGAGTGCCAAATAACTCTGCCAGTGCCATTTCCCTACGGTCTTTTGTTATCGCGTGCGACGCCCCCAAACCGGCTAATCCCGAGCTCTTTCCAGGTGTTTCCGCGAGCCCTCGGCGAGACAATGGGCCCACTCTATTCGGGGTTCGGGCCCAGCCGACGAGAAAACCCGCTCGGTCGTGCTCTGGCCGGCCCATCCGCCGCATCCTCGACCCGCTAGTTCGGGTACGTGAGCTGGTAGAAGTCGGGCCCGTCCTCGCCGGCTCTCGCGACCAGCGCGCTAGAACACAGAACGGGTCTGATTTTCGGCCCAATTGTGCGCCGCTCTCGCTTAGGACAGTCACTCATGAGCGGCTGCAAAGAGACAGGTCAAGGTATTGCGACAGTCGCCCAACAGTCGAGCATTCACGTTAGCATCATCATCATCATCATCATAATCATCAACATTCTCAAAGTACTTGCTCATTCGCTCTGGTTTTCCGACTGGGACTCCCCTAGTAGAAAATGTGATGTGGCAAACCTCATGAGACATGTGGGCCTTATCAGGATTTGATGTGGCAAACATCATCAGAGGATCCCTGATGAGAACCATATAAGGTTCCAATGAGGTATCAGTCGAACTGCAAACTGAGCATCGAGGGTTCAATTCTCGTCTCAGTCATTGTATTTTTTTCGGCCATTGGAAGCCAGATCAGGTTTCTTGATCATATCCACATCGATTCCCACCGTTACATTAGTGATGAGGACCTGATGTGAATGCCTGATGAGTTTCTGATTAGGAGATGTGGCATCCTGATAAGGCCCTTATCAAGCACCATCACAATTTTTACTAGGGTCGGTGGGCGCGAGAAAAGAAAACAGGGGAAGAACCAACGCAAAAGCAAGAGACAACTCAGGAACTGAACGAAGGTTGATCAACGGTCGGCCAATCTACTGGGTGTGGGTGGCGCCAGGTTGGAGGTGCTGTGGCTATGAGATAGGCACGCAGGGGCCTGGGAGGGCGAGGCACTCAGAAAAATGTTTGATTCGGTTAGACTGTCGGGTTAGGGAATTTAGTGTGGGGTGTGAATTTACGTGGTTTACTATTCATGCTTCTTCAGGGGGAAAATAAAATGCCTGGAAGCAATAGAAGATATGTGGGAAAAGGGAGAAATTTTGTTTGACAGCGTTCTGTTTGGAATCACATTCTTAAAATGACTGGTTTGAGTCAAGAAAAAGTTACTTGGGTCAAGACAGAAGCTGTCTTAATATTTCGCCAAGACTGTACATTCTTCAGGTAAACAATTGAAGATCTTGAAGGGATCTGCTTGATTCAAAACTTTTTTTGATTCAATGAACCTAATGCGAAGACTGTGACAATTTTGGATGAAAATAAATATTTTTAAGAGTGCAGGGAGGAGTGGCTGTTCGGTAGCATTTTTTCTTCCCCGGTTAATGTCATCTGTAAGCATCAAAGTTTGGGTTGAATTGACCTAAGTTAAGGTGGAAAATCTGCATAACCTTAGAATCGATTTGATGAAAATTGAGTATATTGTTAATTAAAATACGGAGAATCAATTGCTGAAATAAAAAAATAGGTAACCTGTCTAAATTCTGAGAAAATGACGTCCGAATTTTGACACTTTTGCTTGGTTCCGTATGGTCGTTGTGTAAAAATACCAAGTACCATTTTCTAAGCATTTAGTCAGGTTATGTTTTTTATTTCAGCAATCGATTGACAGAACTATGATTAACAAAATTTTAGTATTTTTTATCAAATCATTAGGTTTATAATTTTTTCAATTATGATTGCATAAGACGGTTCGACATCACCTTAAGGGATTTATAAGGTTCGACATCCCCTTAAGTAATAGTAAGGTTTTAATACGATTTTCGACATTGAAAACGCTTTAAAATGGTTTTTAGACTACATTTTTTAAATTATTTTCTGGTAGGGAAGATTACCTCTTCCCGACCAGATGATGAGATTCCAGACCAGATGATGGTATAGAGTTCCGGAACAAAATTCTTAGGGGTAAGGTTCTTATATCAGGGTGAAGGTTAATGATAGATAGTAACCAATAAAGTAACCAGCAAGGAGTCATTCGCATTCCTGTTAACGTTGAATGTGGTTTGAAACGACAAATGAAGTTACTGACGAAGTCTGGCTTAAGCACTTAACTACATTTGTCTGATTAATGTATCTTTCTACCACAGGTTATTCTTAATTATTACAGTCTGTTAAGCAGAAATTTAAAAAGCTTGGACTAAAACAATTATATAAAACCATTGGAATATTGAAGATTACTTTTTTGTTTCGCCAACTGGGTCAAATGAAATGATTAAATGAGCAAAATTCATTACAACTCATCAGTCACATCAACCACATACATTTTAATTAACTATAATATAATGAAGGTACTGTACTGCAATATTTGGTCAAATTAACCAAACCATTTTTCTAAGTGTAGAGGGCGCCATGATCGAGGTCGGAAGAGTTCAAAAGATTCAGGGTGATACGTACCACAAATAAAAAATGTACTTGGTCTTTTATAAAGTTTAATAAATGAGTAAGACAGCCAGAAGTTGTGTGGGATTATGCCAATTTTGTGACCAGAGCTAGGCTCATATATGGAGCTTGGTCTTGCGTTCTTATAGGTCACCGAATATGGCGACATCATATATGGACCACAACGTTTTTGAGTCATGCATTACGCATTTAAATTTTAACTCGAAATAGCAGTGATAGCACCGTGAAGGTCAAATACAATATTCAGACGATTTTAAGTCTTAAACAATTTCAGGTTCCTAGATATTTCACTAGGAACCTGAATGCTTAATTTCTTAAACGAAGACACCACGCATCTAAGTTAAGACATTTAACCTCACTTTTTCTGGTGCAATGATTCATAAAAATTGGATGCAAAGCACGACGAAAACAGTTCGCGTTGATCTTCGTTGACCTTCACAATGTAGTTCCACCGCGATTCTCGCGACTCATCGTACATTCATTCGAAAAAATGTCGGATGAGTCAACTAGAATGTTAAATCCAACTAATCTCTGGTTGGATTAAAAAAAGCTTCGTTTTTTTAATCCAACACCAAGTTTAAAACATCAAAGGAGATTTAGGCTGAGTATTTCGTTGACGCTGCAGATTTAATTGAATCGTCATTGCATAACTCCATATATGGATGAGAACAGAATCCCAAACACTTCGAACCCTAACCACAAAAGCCTCTACCTCAGCTTTTCAACTCTTCCAACTTCCACCTCGAATTCATCCCACCATCCAGAACCCTCCTCAGTCCCAACATACACATACCCCTATGACATCCTAACTGATACACCAGTACTGGAATTTGACGTCGATCGACACGCCATCTGGATCGGAACTATTTTCTCTGTGTTTTCAACCGTCTTTTTCAATTTTCACAGTAACTACCCGATTAAAATAAATCAAGTTAGACGTTAGTTGTCTACGCCAAGATTAAGCAGAAATTAAGCAGATTTCATTTCATTAATTATGAAATCTGTTTTTTTTTTAAATTAAAAAAATGTAAATAAATTACAAGTACGTAATTTAGTTTATATATAAAATTTGAAAAAAAAATTGTTTCAACATGGTAAAAATATTTCTGTTCCAGATGGCGCGTTGATCGATGTGAAATCTAAATAAATATATACGTAAATGTATGTATACCAATGATTTACATCTATTTTAGCGGAGGAATCTTATGCAGTGCATGCGACGTGACAAAGGGACGAAAGCAAAACTGCGCTAAACGACTTCCCCCCTCCCTCCCTCCCCTAGAACGTTTCACGGTCTCGCGTTTCGGATTCCGCCGGTCTACTTTTAGCTGCGCAAAGTTCCGAGCGATTTTCCATCACAACAACCCCCTTTTTTCGACAACTCGGTCCTCGAAGTACATCGCCTGAACTTGGCATTGCTCTTTAGCGAAAGTCGCAGCCCAAACAACGGTCCTGACGTCACGCTCGCAAATAGTTCGGAGTACCAATAAACGTCGATCGGAGACGCTTTTCTCGACATGACTCGACGATCGGGTGATTCATAGGCGCACGATCAAAGGCCATTCGAAACCCGTTAGCCGGGACTTACATTGAGAAAAATCGAGTCAGTTGAGAATGAATGGAAAAATTCCGCTTCAGGGAAGCGGTTACGGGAAATAGGCGGAAAAAATCGGAAAAATGGATTTTAGGCGGAAAAAAATCGATTTTAAGCGACAAATCGATAGGAAAAGTGATTTATTTAACGGGTGAACCGTTTATTTATGTTTAATTTCAAAGTTTAAACTGAAATAAGTCGAGAACTTTTTTGCGATTTTTTCGGACGGTTACAGTTTGGCCAATTTTCAACCAATTTTATTGTAGTTTGCGGTTTCGAATTTAATGTAGAGACAGTTTTTAATTAATTAGAGTTAATTAATTAATTAAAAAAGTTAGGCTTTAAAAAGTAAGAAATCGGCTAAAGACCATTTTAGACCAGGTTTGAGTTTTATCATAAATATGTAGATTGCAAAAAAATACATGAAATTAAAATCCCAATCTTGAAAATTGACCAAATTGTAACTATTTAAAACTCCTCCAAATTTCATTAATTATTAATTACAAATAATTTTTTTATTATTATTTTTATTTAACAACTAATTTAGCTTTCTTTGGGTTGAAATCTATTTGTAAAAAAATGTTTATAAAATCGGTTGGAAAATAGCGATATGAGCCATTTTAGTAAACGGTCTCCTTAATAGTTCAGTCGCTGAGGAATTATGAAATTTGGGGTTTTTCTGATTATTTCAGTTGTTGGAGAAATGTGTCGATCTGTCAGTTGGAATGGATTTGACATTTCTCAGTTGAAGTCAGAAAAGATTCAGGACACTGATATTACGGTGACTGATATTACGAGTGTAATTAAGTGAAGGTCGTGTAACCTAATAATTGAGATACACTTGGGATGCAAACAGAAAATTACATTGTACAGTTAACTTAGGACCAAAATATTGTGCAAAGATCAAGAACCTATTGTTTTTTAAATGAACCCTGCAGGTTAGTAAAGAATATTGAAAAAATTATGTGTTTTTGATAATGCTTACATCGTTTATGCTCTTTTTAAATGGTGCTTGTGCACATTTACAAATTTTAAACATTTTGAAAGTCATTAACATTTTTTTTATATATCGAATAGAAAAAAATTGTTTAATAGGTTACTACGTAATAACGATTTCCTTCACTTCAGAATCTGAACCTTGATATTATCTGTAGTCATAATGACCCAACTGTCATATTCAGTAGTAATGACTCAAGCACTCATTTGCTCTAACTGAATTTTTCAGATGCGAACTAACTCAACAAAAGTAAAAATAGCACAGAATGGCAAAAAATGGTAATTTATGCTGCATCTTTTCTAAAGTATTACTTTCATCATAAAGATACTTCCATTCCCAAGGATATTTCCTCTTGACCGAATACTGGTAAGAAAATCCTTGTATCATAAAAGTAATCCTCTCCCGGTGAATAGACTGTTTTAAAAGTGATAAAATCCAGATAAATTCACCGGATTTTTGCACAAACCTGAATCCACTTTTTTCAACCTACTCCACACATTCCCTCAATGCATTTCCCCCTCTCTTCCTCCAACTGAAAATCCCCTCCCCGATCCCAAATAAATCGTGCATATTATAAAATATAATATAATATGCACCCTGGTTTAAGTTTCATGAAAGATCATGAATGAAATGAAATCATTAATGAAAAAAAACCTACGAATAGTCCGACCGGGATTTCATTATGGTGCAATGAAATTTCAAATGAGATCTTTAGTGGTCTTTGCTGAATTTTAATTATTTTTATTTTCAATGATTTTCAATGTACGCGTTTTATTCATCATAGGATTAAAGTCGTATTGAAAATTTTCATTTCTTTGGAATCCTCAAAATATATGGGCAATTTTGCATTGTAATGTCAAATTTAAAAGAAAAGAATAAAAAAGAAATTGGGATTTGGCATAAACCGTCACGCCATCTGGATCGGAACTATTTTCACTGTCTTTTCAACCGATTTTTTCATTTTTCACAGTAACTGCATTAAAACAAAATTCGATAAATTAAGACCATTTAAGTAAACTAGAAGTATACAATTTATTATATATATAAAATTTTAATAGAAAATTTTGGTGAACATATTGAAAATAGTTTCGATCTAGATGGCGTGACGATTTATGTCAAATCCCAATACCTTTTGATCCCGAAATATATATATATGTATGATAATAATTTTTTTTTGAAAAACCGCCACCGAGTATTGAACTACACATCCTTCTATTACAAGTGGAACACTTTACCTCTGGGCCAAAGCGGTAATATGAATATAAGACAACTTTAGTCTCTTAGTCAAATTCTTAACGAATTACCTAAACAAAAGTTTCTCTAACATTCATATTACCGTTTTGACCCAGCGGTAAAGTGTCCAACTTGTAA
This sequence comes from Ceratoteleas bidentatus, assembly GCA_022817645.1. NCBI lineage: Eukaryota > Metazoa > Arthropoda > Insecta > Hymenoptera > Scelionidae > Ceratoteleas > Ceratoteleas bidentatus. The sequence goes on along the minus strand of JABFPB010001701.1, from coordinate 1,015 downwards.
TAGTAAAATGCCGGGTTCAAGACTCGGTGACGGTTTTTCGAAAAAAAATTATACCCATACTTACATATAATTTGAGATCAAACGGTATTATCTATTTCTAATTTCCTTTTTAATCTCACGCAAAACATCCTAAATTCTGCATAGATTTTGAGAAATTCAAAGGAACAAAATTGTCAATGCAACCTTTTACCCTAAGATGAATGCAAAACAAACACTGAAATAAATTTGATTAAAAATAAAAATCATCGAAATTCAGAAACGATCACCAAAAGTATCATTGCACAGTAATGACATTTCGGTCGCAATATTCGTAGGTTTTCATTAATGATTGGTTTTCATTCACGATCTTTCATGAAACTTTAACCAGGGCATACATTATATATTTTTACCTTATGCATGTAATATATATATATATATATATAACATATACAATATACAAGATGTACACAAAGTTCCCAGACGGTAAAAAAAAATTTCTTTTTTGATAAAAAATATTTTGATAAAAATTTGTTTTATGAAAAAAACGCGCTTTTTTTTCGTAAACAATTTTTTTGTCGCAAAGCCACTTGTCACTTCGACAACAACCGAACGTTCACCGCATAAAAACGCTAAGCAAAGCCTCGCTTCCCAGGATCGATCGGCAAAATCGGGCGACGTGGTTTTGCGGCGCTCGGCCGGTTTTTCCGGCGAAACTCACGTCACTGCGAGGAAGCGCACCGCGACTTTCCACGGAAATCGGTCACAGCGCGGACATCGTGTCGTCGCGTGACTCACGGCGCACGGTCGGCACGCGATCGCCGCGGGCTTCGGGCAACCACGCGCGGCGACGACGTTCGCTCGCGACGACGGCACGCTCGCCACTGCGGGTGCGCGCCGCGCCGCGCGACCGCGGCGTTCGAACTCGGGCCCCGGAGAAGAGGCGGGGGGGGGGGGTTACGGTGCGGTCTGAGACGGGCCAGCGGCGCGAGTGTAAACAAACGTAAAGAGGCCAATTTGGCACTGGTACCACAATTTT
>JABFPB010001700.1:0-23684 GCA_022817645.1 Ceratoteleas bidentatus | reverse complement strand
TGAAAACAGGACCTAAGGGTGCTAGCCTGTAAAGACGGTACCTGAGGACAAGTCCTAAGGGCACTGGTTTTCAGGAATAAAACCATTCTCCAAAAACGTCCAACTTTGATAATAGATTATGAAAAAAGGGATTCAAAGAATATGAAGATGTCAAAAATGGCGAACCAATAATTAATTCGGAAATTGAGAATAAAAAGCGATTAATTTCAAGATAAATAAATAAAATTGAATATTTTATTCATTTAAGGAAATCGCAAAATTACATTATCTTGAAGAAAAATAGGTAACTTATTTATTTTTTTTCTCAAACGAAATTCCGTATTTTCCGCAAAATTTATAATACTTTAGAGTAACATTGAAATAAATAAGAAAACATTAAACAGTTCTTTTTTAATTACGCGTAGGTACCTTACCTATTAATTACTGATGCATAACAGAAGACTTATGTAATTTAAATTAATTTCATTAAATCAAGAAACAGTACAGTCGCTTGATTTAACAAATTTGAGAATTTGTTCCATTTTAATAAGCGCCCCCATCTCAGGCCCCAATTCATTTAGATACGTTTAAAATTTAGTGCCATGAAATCAGCCAGTTCGTACCACGCATGCGCGACAAGTTTCTGGTTTTACTCGCTATTGCCTTGCGAGTAACTCGTGAGATTCTCTAGACAAGTTTGCCTAGCCAAAAACTCGCGAGCGCTTCGCGTGTGTCGAGTACCGCTAGACAGATTTCTACTAGGGCATCCGTTTTATATCACCGACAAAACGTTTTTCAATAACCGCCATACAATGTCAGTGTATATATATACAAACTAACATACGACATAATTTGCGCCATGACTATTTTCCAGAAATAAATTTCCGTGCGGAGCACGGGTATTTAGCTAGTTTTTACATAAATTAAAACAAATTTTTCGCGTGAAAATAATGAATTAACAAAGTGATTCTTGTTTGTCTATATATAATCCTGTATTGTCTAGTGTTTATGTCTAGTGTTTGTGTTGTCCCTACGTATACACTGATTCGTGAAAGCGGTTGTAATGTGTATTTTTTTAATTAAATGATTATTCAGTAATTTGTGCTGAATATTTAATTACCAAACTTTTTCAGTAATATTTCATATTGTTTTGTACACAATGATGTTTAATTACTTAATTGCTTTGACATAACAAGTAAATTTCGAGAAAACGCATCTTACATCCTCAGCCTACTGAATAATTTGGTAAATTCTAAGGTTCTTTTTTTCCGTGTAGCGATACCTTGTCTATGCTCTGTCATTCGGGAGGTAGTGGATTCAATTCCCACTGCTGGCCACTCTATTTACGTTTTCGTAGTTCCCTGAACATTTAGGCAAATGCTGGAGTGGGTTATTTAAAGTCACAACTGTTGAAAACCCACACTATCTTTCTCGGAACCTTGTACTGTCTTGTTTATATCTAGTGTTTGTTTTGTCCGCATACATTGATTTGTGGAAGCGGTTGTAACCGAAGGCATATACGACCACATTGTACAATACGGAATTTGCCTTCGAATTATTTTTCATACAAATAATCTGTGAATGTGGGAAAACAATAGAAGTGAATAGTTTAAAAAATATAATTGATATCCGCAATAGGATTCGAATTCGTGACTCCCAAGCGTAAGTCCGCCGCCTTTCCAATTACACCATTGTCGTCATTGCAAATACCATAAAATGAGGTTAAGAGTAGAGAAGTTACGATGACTGTTTGCCAGTATTTCAAAACTACATTCAAGTATTTCCACATTCAATTATTTATTGTAAACTAGCAAAAAATACCCGGCTTCGCCGGGAAAGAAATAATATCAGTAATATGTACATCCAGAATATAATCCTTACTAATATATGTAAATGGGAATATATGTAGTAACGGGAAAAAGTGTAGTAATGTGATATTTGGAGAGGTAAAGAAAAAAATTTTGTATACGTTATATAGTACTTTTGCTAGTGAATTGGATGCGATAAATGTTTTGAATAATAAGGATAAGTTTAAATCTCGAAATTTAATTGTGAAAAATGATCTGACTATCGATCAGAGAAATTATTTGAAAGATCTTCATACTGAATTGAATTGCAGGATTGATAAAGGTGGAACAGATATCACAATTAGATATTTGAACAATATTCCTACTATTATTAAAAAAAACGTGTAAAACGGGTATACCAACCAATCAATGCTACCGATAATTTGTACATGTTCTATCAAAATGTTAGAGGTCTTAGATCAAAATTAAATCTCTTACGTCAATTTATTATTGAATGTAATTTTGATATTGTGATATTTGTGGAAACTTGGCTCTCTGCTGATATAAATGATGAAGAGCTTGGCTTTTATGATTTTGCTGTATTTCGTTGTGATCGGGCTAATCGAAGAGGAGGAGGAGTTCATATAGCGGTGCGAAAGAAATTTCTTTGTCGTCTTATACCTACTCCGTCCCAAACGTACGAATATCTATTTATTGAATTGTTGATACAACCTCATCCCATAGTAATCGCATCTGTCTGCTTTCCTCCTTCCACTCCAGAGGTATTCTACCAAACTTTTATTCAAGTTTTGGAACAGATCGCCGAAATTAATTCATCGTCAGAAATTCTTGTAGCAGGCGATTTTAATTTGCCACATATTGCTTGGAACACTAATGACATCAGTCCTCGGTTCTCTTGCAATCACTCTTCCATCGTTTCTGTGAGAACTGCTGCAAGGCTTCTTGACGATTGTACCAATTTTCTAGCTTTAACACCTCAAAATTTTATAGAGAATACTGGTGGTAATACTTTGGACTTGATTTTTTCTTCTTTTAATCCGCTACATGTTCATCGTGAACTACTAACGTGTTTACCAATAGATTCGTATCATCCTCCATTATCATTTGATTTACCAATGTTTAGTCCGGAAATTATTACTCCAGCTTACAAGACATACTTTGATTTCTCATCTGCAAATTATGAGGGGATTAATTCTGAGCTTAACGAATTTGACTAGTATTGAATGATAGGTGACCTTAATGTTAATGAAGCAGCCAACATGTTGCATGAAATTATTTTTTCTCTTATTCAGAAATACGTACCGGTCAAGGTCGTTAAGACAGACTCCTTTCCCGCATGGTTTGATAGTGAACTCAAACATCTAATTTTTAAGAAAAAAAAAGTTTCACAAACTCTATAAAAAGTACAGAATACCGTCTGATTACGAGACATTTTCAAGATTGCGATCTAATGTTAATAAATATTCCAAGAACAGGTACAAAGATTTTATGAATAAAATAGAGAATACGATTCACCGCGACCCTAAGTATTTTTATAAATATTTATCATAATTGAAGAAATCTTCGGATCTGCCAACTGCGATGTTCCTGGATAATGTGACTGCGTCTTCCCCCGCTGATATTGCGTTGCTCTTTGCGGATTTTTTCAAATCTGTATTTGTTACTGATTCTGGTTCGGATATCAATTTTGGCCATGAGCAAGTAATTAACCTAACGGTCATTTCTTTGAGTGTCATTGATGTTTATGAGGAACTTCTGAACGAAGCATGACTGAGCTTTACAATCCTTGCCGAATTGTCTGAAGTCTTAAGGCGATTGACAAGAGAAAATTCTCAAACAATTGACAATTCTCGTACATTTTTTTTATATCCTTTTTTGACAATGTTTATAAAAATCCATTAATATTATTTAATTAATGAATTTTTATAATTAGTCCTCTAAATTACGATCAAAATGGCGATAATTGGAGCAAATAATAATTGGAAAAAGGGATATAAACATTTTTTTATTACGCTGCCAATTACTTAAAGCAAGAAGTCTAAATGATTTGACGCTATTATCTGATAGAATTACAAATGTAATGCAAAATGTATTAAAATCTGAAACTTAGTCAAGGTGAATGACCTTTCCAGCTCGAAAAAGTGAAGTTTGTTTTGAGAGAAAAATTGATTGAGGTTAAGAAAAACCGAACCTGCTGTCTTTATCAAATCTGTTTGGCAATACCAATTATCAGCTTGATCGCATTTTATTCTAGAACTTCGAGTATCATTAGAGACATTACCGCAATTCTATTTTTATTAGGACACAAGGTTTTGTTTTGAGACCGTCAGTTCACGAATTGAAATAAATTTCACCTGACATTGCGATAGCATTTTACGATCTCTTCTGGATTTTAATCGAAATAATTATTTCATTAAAATACTTCGATAGAACATAGCATCTATTATATATTACACGCATATTAGATGGACGTATTATATTTTAAACATATAATTATATACATATAATAGATATTGGTTCTATTAGAGTAGAGTGCAATAAAAATTTAATTAAATGAAAATCAATTGGGGAAACAAGTTTTAATGCGACTAATCTCCGAATTTCGGGTCAAAACTTTCACACAATTGTGTCTGTAAAAACATTAGTCTCAAAGTAAATGTCCAAAATCCAATCGTCTAATATTGTTAATTGCGCTTAGATGATTACATTTCGAATTCATTAAATTTCATCGTACCGGCGACCCGAATGCGCTATCGATACTCGGAATTAAAGAAGATTCAAAAAGTATGTAAGAGAATGTAAATAAGTTTACGAAAATTAAATTGTTTGATAAAAAATTCATTTGAATATCGGAATGTCTTGTTTTTAAATAAAAATAGTTCGATTTGTCCGTATTTTAGTGTGAAATTTGAATGGTCTTTATTTCACATGAAAATTCTTTTCGTACTTTTTTCGTATTCCAAAAGCCAAAAAAACGTATTTGGAGTTTTACAGCGAAATGTTCATAAACATTGTGCTGCTTATTTATAAGAAAAACAATCATGAGATGATTTTTTTCATGAACACTTAAAATTGTTACCGAAATTAATGTTTCAACATAGAGCTCTTTTTAAATTAATAAATTATGAAAAAATGCAAAAATAATTGTAATAAAGTTAATTAATGAAAACCAAGTTAGACAAATATTTTGTAAATACGAAATAAATTTCTGGAAAACGATTGGAGAATGAAAACGATTGAGGATACATAAATGATAGGATTTTTTTCTTTGTTTTCTCTTAAGGTAGTTTGGTTGAATTGGGACGAAGTCAGCGAAGCAAACATTATCATGACAATTATAACACCGAATAAAATATTAAAAACGTTAAGTGAGTATTCTTGAATTTAACATTAAACAATAATAATAAACATTAAAAATTGTCATTTTGTAGAAAGTTCAGTTGACCAGTTTTAGTGCCCTTTCACGTTTCTTGTAACTTTATTTTACGATTTCTCAAGAACTGTTCTGTCAATCCTATCCAAACTCAGCTGCGACATAGTTAATAACTTAATGCAGCTAGTTTATTTTTATTAATTGCCGCTAAAAATATTTCTGAATTCATCGATTAATACGTCATCAACATCAAGCCTCCAAAAGCGTAATGCTATCTCGCCTCATCTTTAACATTCATTCTCGAAAACTACTGGTGAAAGTCGATTTCCTTTGTCACTAGCAATCGAAAAATACTAAAGAATTCGTTTACTGAAAAGAAACACCCTCTTACTGACAATGCCTAAGTGAATCGAATTACTAAACCTCGAAACGTAAATACATAATTATTATGATACAAACACTAAACATAGCATCATTTAATACTACAAAATCAATCATTAAATATTACGAAACAATAACACAAAGCAGCCCCAACCAGCAGCTTTAAAATTTATTCAAAATTCAAATACAAATCAAACGAAAATACATATTTTACATATTGTCATTCCCACATCGAAATCTGTCATTGTAACTAACGTTCAGTTATAAATAAATCTTGCATACCCCCAATGTAAGATTTATCGATAAGATTTGTTGATATCTGACTCTAACATATTTTTAAATGTTGGTCTAACATATGTTTTTTCGGCGCAATTATAAATGATCCTTATTTAAAAGTGCGCTCTTGACATATTGCTAGAAAGTACAGACGACGTGATTTGGCACTAATAATTACGTATCAGATTGGCCGAGCGAAATTGCGTAACTTAATCTTTTCGTAACCCAGAAAGCTTTTTATTCCGCGGGCCAGTGGCACACATACACCGAGGGGTCGCCGCAAATGATAGTATAAATGTTTCCCCCGGTGTCTGCAAGCACTCGCCGATCTCGGGGGCAAAAGCATACCCTCTTCGGCACGATTCACGCTGCCGCGCCGTGTCTCGTTCTTCATTCCGGATCATTGCCTCCTTTCTCCCGACCTCCCTCCCTTTCCCGTGGTCACCGAAACATAACCGGCTTTGCCCGATATTACTCGATTACTGGCCGCTTCTGTATTTAGAAATTACCGATGTAAGACGAGTCTTATTTTTTACGTGAAAATGACGTACAATTGAGACTGAAATAGTGTACAAAGTAAACAAAATTTTGACAAGTGATAAATAGATTTTAAAAAAATTTGATCGAAAATGAAACCATTTTTTTCAAATTTTGATAGATGTGTTTTGATCAAAATACGTTTTGATTAAATTCTGATTTCATGAATCGCGATGGGTTTGCAACCAGAAATGATGAAAAATTGAATGGAAACGGTTCTGATTTCGAGTTGAGTATCTTCGTCAATATTTTACAAAATTTTATATTGTTAAATATTATTTTAATATTGGATTTTAATATATTACTATTTAAGCTATTATTTTTAACTTGGTCTTTTTGTTTTTGCCAAATAATTTATGAGTACATAACAAGTGCAATATGAAAAAATGTATCTTTATCTTACTGGGGGATCGGTTGTCCGGAACCTTTTTATGGAAATCTGTAGTAAAAAAAAGAGAACGGTCACTGGATTTACGTCATCCAGCATTTGCTTTGGTGACTCAACTTGGGTTGAGTTAAGCGGGTAAGTATTAGGACTTGGTCAAACTTTACGGTGTATTTGTAATAGGAGAAGTGTTCAACTAAGAAAACGACTACGGTAATCTATTCACAAATGATATGCATAAAATAAATTGTTTATATGTAGATCAGAAAAATTACCTGATAATGGATTTTATTATCTAAGCTTCTGGATAATTAGTATGAATTATAGAAAAAACTAACTGTGTAATTTGTTTTTTGATCTTTGAGCATTTGTTTTAAATGATGAATAATTATGAAGCATTGTAATTTAAAGATTTAGTAATAATTACTTCAGATTTAAGGATTTTATATTATTAGACATTTTTACTAGTGGTCAACAAAATATTTGGTTCATTAAAAAATAATGAACCAAATATTTCGTTGTGTTTTCAATTTTGTTAAATATTGCATTGTTGCGGAATCGTAATTTTTGCGTTATTGTTCTCTTTTATAATTTATAATTTGTATGTCGATTAAACAGGAAATTACAATATTGCATTCTCTAGAATAATCTTTTTTTCGAAACTTATGAATTAACTGCGTTCAACAAATAACCGCAAGCTACATACAGAGGTACTGACCACAAACCACGCATAGTAATTAGAAACAGATCAAATTGAATAACATTTTTATACTGGAAAAAGTGCACGCAGAAATTTGAGGAAATTCAATTCCGGAAAATAACACCACCAAATAACACTAAAAATATAAAAAATTCTTGAAGTATTTTCGTTTACTTCAAGATCACTATTGACAATACTCTGTGGAGATAGAAGCACATTTTTTACGTTTTCCACTTGTACTTTGATTTAATTTGCATTACATTAAGTTAATTTGTGATTTACACTACTATTTCTCTCCATTGTCTATTAATGTAACATTATAAATATTATCCTCATATTGGTAAGTTCAATTATTACTATTATAATCAGCTCTAATATTATCGAAATCAATAATCACAAAAGATTACAATAGAATCTTTGTCATGTAATTGACAAAAACTAGTTAATTTTCTAATGAAAGTTTAATTTGAACATTTAAATGTAAATATCTCAAAATCACAAGAAAGTGACTTAACAGGTATTTCCTCAAAACCAAGGACATAATGTAGTTCAGTAGATAATAATGTACACATTGTTATTAATCAAAGTACACTCTGCTAATACAAATCGGTTTATATGAATCTGCGCTGTTCATCAATTTATTTAAGACCGTTAATAGACCAGCACAGATTCGCAATTGATGATTAATAAATACGCGATTGATCTTCCTCGAGGCACTGAATTACTTCTAATGCAGCTAAGACGATTTCCGGAAACCCAATCAGATGTCGTTAAATATCAAGCAACAGAAAACTCGCATATAAATATGGTCACCTTGACATTTCGCTACCATGAATTTTCCATTTAACTTTTCGAAACATAAGAAAAGATTACGTAATTGCGCAAAAATGGTCATAATGGCGCATTCGAAGTCTGCATGTGTGAAATTTTCAACCTGTTTATATATTAAAGTACGTGAATTGTGTAATGCGAAAAATCGATAACGGCGGAAAAAGAAAATGTGAATGGATTTTATTATGGTTATTCGTATTGAAGAACCTTCGAAGATTTAGAGTAGTTGTTTATATCACTTGTGAATTTTACGTCAAAAAACTGTTTTGTCAAGCTAATTACGTGACATCACAGTTTTGTAACTTATGGAGTCAAATACTTATTTACTTAACCTAAAAGTAAGGTTACAAATAAAAATTGTAATTTAATCTTGAATTGTTTAATATAAAAAGTTACATTTCAACGAGCTTTTCTTCTTCAGCAGGATATTCTTTATATTAGTGTAAGAATATTTTTTTATAAGAATTATATCGACGTTTAGAAGATATTTCTTATAATGAATCTATTATTTCTAAGAGTGTAGGAATCCTCATAAGCCTAAATCTTTAAATAAAAAACATGACCTTTCCACAGCCATGTTAATCCCTGAGAACCTCGGTCAAGGCTTAGTTATCAATATTGCAAGTAATTGTTGTTACATGAATTGCATAATACCAAATGCGAATCGATTACAAAATAGCTATAAAAAGATATATTGAGTCACAACGGTCTTCCAACTGCAGACGTCACAGATCCACACGTTGCTGGGATTCTCCCGAATTCTCGTCAGATTCCTCCCTTGTCAACGTCATTCGTTCAGTTCACTCGTAAAATGAACTCCGAAGGCGAACCTACGTCACAGCGATTAATTACTAACACAACAGACATAATGCAGAGCTGTCTAACAGTATTTGAAATTTGGCAGGTCAACCTGTTCGAACACTGCAATTTTTATTGGTCCTGTAATTGTTATGTATGAATAACTGATTTTCTACAGTAATAATTACATGAAATCGATGTTGAAGTATTCGTAATTTTAAATAATTGCAGTGATGCACGTTTTTAGCCCAGATAAATAATTGAAATAACGATTCTTGGCGCACAGCAAATATGAAAGTAAAAAAATTCTGTGTGTCCAGTTTTCATTCATACATTTAAATTAATTTTTTTAATGTCTGTGTGGCTAAAAATTGAAGCAATAAATATTATTTGTTTCTTGTTTAAAATACTTATTTGTATCAAATTATTTCCATTATTTGGCATCATCTTTGCAGTAACTTTAATTTGGACCAAATGAAGCAAGTATCAAAGAGTTATCATCTATATATAACACACTTTATAACCGAGAAGTCCCATAATTTTTTCAATCTAGTAATCCGTTTAACGTCCATCAGAAGCGATTTTAAATTATCGAAACCTAAATTGTTCTTGATTTACATCTCCCTCGACAACTCCATAACATTAAATTAGAGTCTGACCGAGAAGTCGGCATCACTCAAATTCTCTGCCAATTTGGATTCTGATAAGTCATTCGAAATTCGTCATTATATCAACGACAGTTTAAACATCTTCAGTGCGATCGATCGTAAATTAGATAAATTGATAAAATTGAATTAAGTCTCGGCATATCTCATATTATTGCTTAATAATTTTTACATTATCATTTTCACAATACATTATCATTCAAAATCAGAGTAGATGGCAGATACCGACTTCATAATAATTATCGTACAATTTCTTTGAGATTTTTCTGCCAAATCGTAAGAGTTCAACTATGGAAATAGGTGTAAACAAAAGTGACCTAAAAATTATTGATCCTACGTGAATGATCTTACGCCGGTTAGGGTGGCAGAGATACAAACGTGTATCGAAACCCTCACGTAAAATCATCCTTGGTCCGACTTCGACTTATTTCGAGCAACATTCAAATGCACCCTTTTTCAAATTTTTCTCAGCTTCCAATTGCATGTTTTATCATTTATCCTTGGAACTTATCCTTGGAACATTATTAACTGCAGCTTGCCCCATACCGAATTTGTATTATCGTCAGTCACCCCCTCCCCCTCCACCCCCTCACATGGGGTCAAAGACCCCTCCTATGCACGTGGATCCAAAACAAAAACACCATTTTTCAAAATCTCCACCCCCCTGACCTGAAACCCTTTTACTATCTCCAAGTTTTCAAATAAGAAGTGAAAAGGAAATGAAAAAAGAGTTTTTTCAATTCTTCAGAGTTTTTCCAAATTTGAAGTAAAAATCTGTGAATAGTTCCCAAAATTGGGACTGCAGTCTTCTTCTTTGTCTTCGCAGACAAAGACAAATCTTCCAAGGTTTTTGAAGACTTTCAGATGCGTTTCGAGGTTTTTAGAGATTTTCATATTTCTGATTTCTTCACATTTTTCGTTTACAAAAGGAACATGTGTCTTCTTGCTATCTCACTTTGAAACACTTGTCTTTTCTTGGTAAAAAGATTCGTTGTGACATACTTTGAGTCCCTACTCATTTTGAAAGTGTTTCAAAATGAAACACTTCTTTTTATAGGGTTTCAATTAAAAAAATGCCATTAGGACTTCTTGGAACAAGTCCTATATGTTCTTAGGCGTTTTACGTGAATACTTTCTCAGATTTTGTACCAGTAGGCGAGAATCAATTAATAATGAAAATGATTTAATTGTACAATGGACACATTTCCAATTATATAGAATTGTATCAAATTCGAAATAATAACGACCAACTAAAAATCAGTATTATTCAGAAAAATAATTCTAAGCCGTTGTATTACATTTTAAATCAACATGGCGGCAATTTTAATAAAATTGAATCGAATTGGAAGTCATCAGTTCGATACCCTGACAGAACATAAATTGTATATACATCTAGTATATGTAAAATATACGTATATTATATGTATATATCTATTTTATGTATTGATGTCCGACTAATATACGTATAATGTACATCTAGTTTCCATTGGAGTACTGTCGCCATTTTTATTTAGTACAATTACATACAAAGAATTGTTTGGAAAAATACTGATTTTTCACTGGTTGCTAATCTCTTAAAAATCTAAAATCTCTTCATGTTATGATAAAAGGACTGCAATTTTTAGAAAATTTATTTTAATATAATTTAATTTTATGCTGAAAGGATTTATTTTAAGCTGAATAGGTAGTAGTTTTTAAAACTATTTTTACCTTTTATATTCTTTTATTTATGAAACGTTCCTTTCAAGAAAAAATTTGTTTAAGAGTGCACCATTTCCAATTCCATCCAGTTTATTCATTCGTATCCAAATTGTCCAGTGAACGAAATTATCCCAAAATTGGCCACTAATATCCAAGGTACTTCGTTTGTTAAATAATTACTTGTTTTTTGTCCAATTTTTGACCAATTTTGAGTCAGTCCCATACTTGGTTCACGACGTCGTAATCTCTCCATTTTACAATTAGAACTTCATTTGAATTATCCTCTCCTACTGGTGCATACAACTTCCTATCTATTTCTCTAACCCACATACAGTTCCCTATTCATTTTCCATCTTAACTGTAGTTCCCTCCCACAGTATACTCTCCCAACCGTTTTTCCTCCAACTTTTCTTCCTCTATCCAAACACCTTCCATCAAACAACTACGTTTCCCACCAATTTTTCAATTACCATCCTCCTCAAATTTGACCCCCGACCCCCAACCCCACCCCCACCCCTCCCCCTCTCCCCCTCGGACATTTCCCGTCCCCTTTTCCAAACCGGGGCCCGATTCGCCGGCGCGGTTTCTCCGAAAAATTGAAACGCATATCTCCGCCAACCGGCAACGCTGTCCGGCTTGTGTTTCGGCGCCGCTCGGCCTCGCTCGGCCCCGCTCGGCCGTGCTCGCGCGGCGCCTCGATTCTAACGAAAGACATGCGACGCAGTACGCGCGGCGCAACCTCGCCGGCACTACGTGTTCCGGTGCGTGGCTCACCCTGGACCATTTCCCGGTCGCCGCGCAGTTTCGGGCCGTCGCGAGTTTTCGGCGCCAGCCGGAGATTTTGGGCGCCAGCCGGGCCCGCGTCCGCGCGCACCGCCGAGCCACGTGACCGCCGAGCGCCGCGTTGGACTGCTTGTAAACAGTGCGCGCGACCACGTGGTTCCCCCCAGCCGTGGTGCCGCCCCCTTTCCCCCCACCCCCGGGCCCCCCGGATTGGCCGGCTCTCTGCGCGCTAATCGCCGTCAGTCGGGTCCGAGTCACATCGGCGAGAAGACGAGTTGTGTGCGCGCGTGTGCCTCCCCGAATTTGAATTTCGCGCGGCCAAATTCGCGCGAACTTTCGAATTCGATTCGGTTTTGTGCGACAGTGTGTTACGCTGGAATCCCCACGCTCGCTGGATTTTAACCAGTTCTGGGATACGGCCGACAGGAGCCGGTAAGTTATCTCGTTTAATTGCACGTAAATACACACACATATATGTAGATGTAACTTCCCCTGAAATAAATAGTTAATGATGTGTAATTATTACGCAGGGTGTCCCGAAAGAAAGAGAAAACTCTGCAGGATTAGACGTCTTAATTGCCGCCAAATGACTTGAAGTAAGACACACAGTGTCTTATGTTCAGACGCCATGCTTCTAGTCACCTATCTAAATACAATAGACTTTATTAAGACATTAAGTGATTTAAAAATGCCTACAAATTAAGACGCCAGTTTTTACAGTCTACGTAAAAAAATAAGAGGAAAATCTTCTATACAAAATTTTACTTCGGCCCTTCGGTTTTGAGTGAGACGCGTGTATATAGGACGGTGAGAATATAAGAGAATACGTAAACAGACGTGTATATACAGCCACGCACACGTGCGCGAAAGGATTCGCGAAAAAGTTTGACGCCTTGGAAGTTGGGACGAGCAATTTTGTAATTGGTAACGACGCGCGCAACTGGGTCAGTCCGGCTTCAATTGCGGTAATTTCGGCGCGAAAGTTGCGCGAAGTTTTCGGCGCGACTTTTTCCCCCGCGGCTTTGCAAAAACAAATGTCACTGGAAGAACCTGTTCCGCGTGGCATTTTGCAAAATTCACGCGCCGCGCGATCATCGAAAAGTTGGCCGCGATGAATGATGCAGCGGCCGGCAAATTCGAGAATTGAAAAGTAAATTTTGAATCAGCCGCGACGAAAATTACGTGGTTCCCGGGCGATCTATTTTTCACGTTCCAATTTCGCGGACGTTTCGCAAATCTTTTAGCGGTTCGCCGTAGGTTTGGGTCGTTTAAGTGCCATTAATCGTTCGGATTCGGGCTTTCGGCGATTACCGGGACTCGTCGAAAAAATGCGCTAAACGCATTAGAGGCGCGGGTTCGATAAATCGTATTAATAGGCGGCGGAAGGCGTCGGCTACGACGCACGTAAATACCCAAACGTAAACAGCGAGATTTCGAAAAACATAAATACGCGGCCCGTTTCATTGAACTTTCGAAATCGACCATTTTTTGTACGATCGGTTGCATAAACACTGGGGAAAAATTGGACGAAAAAATATCTTTCACAACTCGTGGATAGAAAGCGACACTTTTGGGAGAAGAAACTGTGTAGTTTTGGCGCAGATACGCGAGGTATCTTGACAGGAATGCCGATGCAGTCGAAGAATTATTTCCGAATTTCCATTCCATGCATAACATGAGTTCAGAAATATTAAAATATGCTACATTTAGAGTAAATTTTACTATACTGTATAGAAAACTTTTCCCATTTTCAATGGTAAATTTTCATACAAGTATAAATTACTATATCATCAATGAAATGTTTCTTTTAAAGATATATTAATTTGTTTTAAAGATATGATAAAAACGATATAGTATGGTATGTCCATATAATAAATGTACGTACACTATATGTTCTTTAATATATAATATGCTGAATAGAGGTTGGGAAACGAAAATTTCTAAATGGAAGAAAAGATGCTGAAAACTTAATGCCACGCGCACATGTGCAAAACGAAAATTCAAATTTAATTAAGCGCGAGTAAAAATGACAGGCCGAATCCGCTTAACATTTTTCGGTTGCACGAAAAGTCCATTATCATTGACGAAAGGTCATGCAACGAAAAATGCAGCTTGCGTTCATAAATATTCGCGCGACAACAATTCAAAATGCACCGTCGAAATGTGCATTTACATTTCAGCATGGGTCTTTTGAGGGATTAAAAACGAGTTTTGGACGTCAGGAATGCACAATTAGGGGAAAATGAATCTGCGCCGAAAAGCGATCGCGGGAGATCTGTTTCGAAGTCGATTCACGCGCGATCGGCTCATTTGTTTGCATAATGCTAATCAACTGTTATGTCAAAATGGTTAAAAAGATAATAAAACTAGATTGAACCAACCTAAACCAATACGATTGATAAAATAATTTTTTATTTTATCGAAATAATATTAAGCTATCTCGAATTAGCCTTATCGTTGTAAAATTTGAAAGGAAACTTTAATTCATTAATCGTTTTTCTAATTTCTGATAAAATTAGTTGTTGCGTCTGATTCGAGGTTTTTTCCATTTTGGTCTAATATACTGGACAAACGCACCATAATTTCTGGCAGTTATCGTCCAGTAATGTAATCATTTTATTGTCCATATTATTTTTCAATTAACGCGACTTAATAAAAGAACTGATTAACCGATTTTTAAATATAGAATGTGCCAACTATTAAAAGGTGATTATGCGTTTCAGTCAAATATATTTTTTGTCCGGCTGCATTAACATGATGAGACTTCTCGATGATTGTCCCGTTTATTTTCCCACGTTAGATAAGTAAAATTTGGCGTTTAACCGCATGTTTCGGCGAATAAAGTTCTATTACTGAAGACTCGCACTTAACCACTTCTGACCAATAAAATGACGCGAAAGCTGTTTTAATAAAAGCATCCGCGTATCCTAGTGACAGCACTTTTTCATTCTCGCAGTTCCAAATGAAACTACGACTCGTTCCATCTGCGTTGCGTCAATCGGTGCCAATGTTACCAATCAAAACTGAAATTCACGACAGACCCGAAACCTTTTGACAATCCATCTTTCCGTATCTGGTCGCATTTGCTGAAAGCTCGAAACGTTATATAACAGAGTTCAAACGCCAATGAACAAATTCTGCATTCGTCTTCGGAATTACTTACCTTATCCTATTCGAAACTTGATTTAAACTTCAAACAGCAATCAAAAGAATAGAGATCCAAAGAGGCTGAATCTGAATTCTGATTACAAATGTATTGAAGCATTAATTTTTCCTGAAACGATATGAACTAAGGCAAAAGAAAATTTTTGATAATTATTTGTAAGTAAATATTGGGTACAATGAACTCAATATTTTGTACAGTGTAATTTAAGTCACTGAAATAAATTGCAGTTGGATTTTGTTCCTCAGTGAAAATGAGCTTTGTGGATCTTGGAAAAGTCTTTTTTTCGAGTTCTTCAGGTTATTTTGGGAGTTTTGAAACCAGTTACATACTGTTTCGAGCATTTTATTTATATAAGGGTATCAACTCCCACTCACACTTTGCACACCTTAAACGTCAACGGTCCACTCCTTTTAGTGCAACACTTCTCAATCACCTCTCACCCATATTATGTCCAAACAAATTAGCCCCCCGGGACTCAGATTAATTGGTCTATCAAAGCGCCAGTTAGTGGCAGCCTCCGGACTTAAGCCATACCGAAACCAAAAAAGGCGAATACAGAAAATGTTTTTGATAAATAGCAGAGATTTTTCAAGACAAGTTATTGAAATGCGAAGTAAGAGTGGTGGAGAACAGAATTTCAGTGAAAGTTACTGAAATAGTACGGCAAATTTCCCTGTGACTTTGGTCTGAGAATTTTTTTAATATTGTTGTCAAATATTTATTCGTTCACTAATTAGGAAATTATGATTTCTTATGTGGACTGAGAGAAATACTCAAGGATCAACAAAAAGATTGCTGAATGTAAGTGGTGAAGGATAAACGAATATAAACATTGAAGAAGAAAAAAATCAAACAGTATGTTTAGGTTTTTTCTAATGTTTACATTATTTGAATCTGCCACACTCCTAATCGGGTATTTGTCTCCAATCAAACGAATTATATTTCCCGGTATAAGTGGTAGAATGTATCATTTATTGAATATTTCCAATTTTTTCTGCTAGTTTCGGTCTGTAATTTTGAATGCAGTGAAGATTCATTATTCTACAATAAAGAAACGTAACATTAGGGTGCAGTTATTTGCAAAAAAGATTTAAGATTTCCAAAAATTCCTGAATATTTCTGTACGGTTGAAAATTACAGCACCACAATTTTACCATTCAAACCATGTTAAAAGAATTCCAGATAATTAAAATGAACGCGACTAAATATCCCATTTTCTCTTTATTCCTATAAAAAATTGTTTTTAGCATTTTAACTATTTCAAAAATACCAATTGGAAATCCGATATATATCTTCAGAAATTCAACACCACCATTACACTCTAAGAAATAACAATTGCCGTTGCATCATTATCAAAGAATTCCTTTCATTATAAATCGATTTCTACTCACATTAAAAACATTTTTCCTCTTGTCCAAATATTGAATGTAAAATCCTTTCATCACGAAAGGATTCCTTCTATGGTAATAGACATTTTAAGGTAATTCTTACGTCGTAAGCCATCCGCATAGAATTTGATGAAACTTTACTTATGAATTCTTTAAGCAATTACGCACATTTTGCCCAAATCTAAAGAAGATTGATTGTCTGGAAGCTGAGATATTTAATATCAAAGTTGCACAAAAATACGTGGGAGGTGTAGGAAACTAGTACGCAAACGGTACATTTTGCGTAATAAAATGTACTTTTTTGTTTACCGACGAGATTTTAATGAAAAACGAATATAATTTGCATAATATTACAAGGAATGACTGGAAAAAGTTTGAAGATGGTTTACTACATCGTTTGCCAGAAATCGAAAATTGTCTGCATTTATCTCTCTATATATAAATATACTAACAGTCTAATTGATAAAATTTCCACGCTAAATGTCTCGAATTTCAAGAAGTGAATGTAGAAGAAAAACTGTGTAGTTAGCGAGACGAAAAGATTCGTAATTGCCGAAAAATACATTATTATTCAAACAATAAACACATTATTTACTTAGCCTTAAGTAAATAATTTGTTTAACTTAAGGATGTTATAACAAAAAGTCAACCATTAAAGAACTTGTTTTTTTATTTGAATCAAAATGAATTCTTTTTCAAGAAAAATGACTTCAAAGCATGCCTCGTAAGCAACTACTTTACATAGGCTCTTATGGAGTAGAGTAGGTTGCTGGCTATTTTATTAAAAAATATACAACACAAAGCATTAAGATTTTGAGCAAAAATTCTGGTATATTATACAGAAAGCTTTGTAGAATACGTTACTGTAAAGAAAAATATTGTTACGGGATAAATAAAAGAAATATTCCAATGTAAATGTACAATTCGCAATTGCTCACAATGTGTTGTACAGAGACAGAAACAGTACGGCTTGGGTCAAATTGTTACTAATGTTGCACTTCACATTGGTAAACAAATAACGAAACATCGAATTGATGAATTTTCCTCAGTTTTGGCCGATTTATTTGAATTTTAAAATATTTTACTATTTAGTTGCTAATTTGACTGCTATAACACTCTTAAGTTGATCATTTTTAAGAGTGCATGATTTTATATTTGTTATCAATACACAACATGTAGTGTTATTTTGCATACATCTATGTATGCAAAGTAACTCCAATTATTACGTAATTGAATACACATTTTCAGTGTACACAGTAAATTAACAACAGTAATAAGGGTAAAAAAAAGATGACAAAAGAAAAGCTTTCAAATATCTGAATACAGCTACATAGTTATCTCAATGAATTGGTTTATTTGTCTTTACAAATAAACCAATCGACATCGACAATTAGTAATATTCGTTTCACGTGAGGCAGCACCCACTTTCTAAATGAAGATAACGGTTTTCAAAAATCCCGATTTCAGAGATACCGTGTAGAAACTTTAACAGACAAGAATGGGTGCAGGCCGTTTTTCCTGCACTCGTGCTTCCTAGACTCCGATAATCATAGTCTCGGTTTGATGACAATGGCGTGAGAACGAAATGAACAGCTATCTCGTCGACTATTTGGACAGGCACTTTCGAAATGGCCGTGTTTTCATTGCATTTCGATTCGAAATGATAAGACGCGGCGCAATCGATAATTCAAGGGTCATCGGACAACGGAGATTAATCAGTCCATGGGCTGTCAACGTGGCGGTTCTGCTTCTGAATAATTTATTGGTCAACTCGTGTACGTGTGCACACAAGCGCCACCTATCACAACAGCCCTTGTCGCGACGCAGCAACGTCAAGGAAAATGGCGCAAATGTAATTAACCGTCAACTCCCATCAATCTCTAACAGGTAGTTATCGATGATCGCGCACCGCCCGTGTCGAGAGTTTACAACTGTGATTCACGTCTGAGCGCCTCGAGGACGAGTTCCGGCTCCGCCATTTTTCATCCCGCGGCCTCGACAATTGTTTTCACTCACAATAATTGAATCATTTCTCACGCGAACCGGGACTTTTTTTTCTCGCGGTGGCGAGTCGCGCGTGACAAAGCACGCTCGACTTGTAAATGATGGCCAAAAATTTTTTCCGCTGCGCTATTTTCATTTCCGATGTGGTCACAAGTTTAGCGAAAGGGTCGCCAACTTTGGTGGCGACCATTACTGACTCAGAAAAATGTTTTGAAAAGTTGGAGCGGTTGGCCTCTGGATCAGGAAATATCCGACGTCTCAAATTCGAATATCCGGATTCGTTGAACGTGATTGTTCAATCCACTCTAACAAATAGTCAGGTTGCTGCATGAATATTTTCTTCTAACTGGGTTTATTCTAATCGGCATGAGAAAAATTTTCTTTAAAAATATTATTCCCGCGCCAAGAACAATTCAGTAATACGTTAAAACTTGCGTTTACAAAATTAAACTGAAAATAAGGTTACTCTGAGAATAATTCAAATGGACGTACAATCGATCAACATTACCGATTGCCTCAACGGTGCTCCGCCGGCAGCACCGATCGCGGTATTCCAATATTTCCAAAGTTTTCTCGTAAACATACTCGTAAAAATTATGTAAACTCTAAGATTAGTTTCATTCCCATTCTTAAATCCTTCTGTTTTCGAGGTTATAATCTTAAAAATTTACTTCTTTACTTCTTATATAATCATAAATAGTAGTTTTACCGGTTTCTGGCATTCCGTTTTCTCCCGCTACCGGATTTGACGTGAGGTTGCCATTGTGAATTTGCACTGTTCCACAAGGGATTGATTACTCGGAACTCGTTAAAGAGTTTGTAGGGAGTTCTAGTAAGTTCTATGGAGTTCTAGGTAGTTACAAAGAGTACGAGAGAGTTTCAGGGAGTTCCATGAGTTTGATAGAGTTTCAGGGAGTTCCATGAGTTTGAGAGAGTTTCAGGGAGTTCCAAGAGTTTGCAGCGAGTTCCAAGTTTCAAGGGTTCGAGAGAGTTTAAAATTATTATTAAAATTACGCAAATGTTGAAAGCAGCCAAAATTTACTTTTACAGTACATAACTATAAAATGAAACGAGGCTTGTCAAATATTCGAATATACGATATTCGAATTACTTGAGAATATACGATATTTGAATATACTTGAGAATATTCAAATGTATTCGAATATTCAGTTTTTTCAAACTTATTGACCAGGTTTGAGACAGGTTCAAACTATCGTATCTGCATAGTACCGTTCAAACTGTCGTATCTGCACGGGTCCGGTTCAGACTATCGTATCTGCAAAGATCAAACTGTCATATCTGCAATTTCATGTTTTCGAGAAAACCAGATTAGAAAGTTCGGCATGTAGTTAAAAATGGAAACATCGTTGTTTTATGCAGAAACTTGTATTATAATATATCATTAATGTTCGAGTGATTCATAATAAAGATATTAAAGAAAACAATCAGGCAAACAATGGTTAATTAAAACCACCTAACACGCTCTTCTTCCTTCATTACATCTTATTGAGAAGAATGTTTTCGGTATTCGAGCGTTCTTTGGAGACTAATAAATTCTGAAGGATTAATTCTGTAAACACGCTCGAAATAATAACTAACTACATGTTCGAAACTTTGTAGTCTAAACCAACCTTTCGATGCAAACTGAATGGATTATTTATCGCATTTTATGTAAAAGTGTATTGTGTAAAATAGTTTATCTTTGACATTTTTTCAAAGATAAAAGTTAAGGCTTAAAAAGTGTTTAATACTCAGTACTTTACCATATTGGATTTTCATTTTGTTCGACTTCTCTGAAACAAAACGAAAATCCACATTATTCATTAATTTCCCCATAATACCCTAAAAAACTGAAAATTCGTCTAAATGCACATTTGTTCTCATTCCGCTTTTGGAATAATTACTGTTACTAGGTTTTTTTGCAAGCAAACATCGTGAAACCAAACGAAAGTCCAGAACTATATACAACCTTCCTTTTAAATCACCTTAGAGTTCGATTCTCGTAATCATCCTCCCTTGTCATTTGCCGTGGAATAAAATAACACTGTGGACCTATTTGGCCTTACACTCAGAAAACAAACTGATAAGATTATCAATTTACATCGTACGACCACAGTGGTACCCCTGAACATTTCACGTGGAAACGTTTTGTAATCGTAGGTGGTAAGATGTTCGTCCTGAAAACTAAGTGCCACAATGGCATAACCGGCTAAAAATTATTTTTAAATTAAATGCTCATTAAATGCTTTTTAAATATCCTGTTACACTGTCTAACACAATTTGTTTGAGTCGGTTCTCTCTACGTTAAACTTCATTATGACCTAAAATTAAGGAAAATCCATGTCAAAGTGATACTGATCTGGTTTTATGGTCAGTATATCAATTTTATGGAATTTTCAGCTTTATTTTTACGTTTTACACTATGGTTGCTCTAGATGACCAATAATAGTTGTCAACGTTGATCACAAACCCCTTGAACGATTATAAAAGACTCATTAAATGCTCTATGTTTCTCTTCCAAAAAGTTGACTTTATTAACAGACAGAAAGAAAAAAAATTGTGTCTGTTAAGAAAGTCAAGTTTTTGTAAGAGAAGCATAGAGCATTTAATGAGCATTTAATTGTAATGTGATTTGGATAAAATGCATGATTCGATAGAGTTTTGCTAGCTTAATCTTAAGCTGGTATAACTTTTATTTAAAAAAATGTAATAGAGCATTAAATTCGTTAAGAGGGCATTTAAAGAGCATTTAATGAACATTTAATTTTAAAATAATTTTTAGTTGGTTATGTCCAACTAAAAATCTTAATGTCCCTAAAGCTATCATTGCGGGATTGGTAGCGTTAGGGACGTTAAGATTATGCAATTTAAATGGTACTCCTCCAAATGACAAAAACAACGTATCGATAAGGCATTCTTGAAAACTGAGATAAATACTGATAACAAATAAAAGTAAAAAGTCTGAGCCATTCGCTTAAATTTGCTTTAAATGTGATCGACTGAAATGTAACTTTCTGTTTTGAAGTTAGGTTGTACCTACAAATTAGCACTGCGAATTTTTACGAACAAACTACGCCACGCTATGTTATTTATCTGCTAACTACACGGGTCACAGCCTGAAATTTTACTACTTCACTGAGGCAACTGAATTGCTTCTTTTACTGTACGAACTGTAATGACAACAATACACAGTGTTCAGTCTAGACTGTTACAATTTTGTGTATTTCAATTCGATACCTGGGACGAATAAGGTGCCAACTCAAACTTGGAGTGAATAAGATGCCAATTCAGTGCTAGTTTGAAACCTTATTCGTTCCAGGCATCGCATTATAGATTTAAGTGGATCGGTTATTTTCATGAATCCAAAAAATTAGTCATTAAACAGAAATGAAAAAAAAGAAAACAACTGAGATATTCTTTTTCATTTATTTTATTATAATTTAAGTTATACTATATAACGATTCTAACCTTAAAAACGCTACAATCTCGGAATGTAAATTTTTTAAATCTAAGACCGTCAATCTAACAAGTCGAACTATTAGGCTAATAGTCTTGTTTTCAGTGGTTGGTGTACTATTTAAGGACTAAGATTTGTCACCTATACTTTCAACCAATGAAGTGGTACCACTGTGTTTTCTCAATGTACAATGTCATCGGTTGAACTATACCAAAACAATCCGGAACGGGGCTGCAAATCCGCCGAAAGTTAAAGAAAGCGCTTGTCTGGCAAAGTGACCCAATACAGCTCGGCCTGGTCAAACGATCAACGCTTACGATGGGAAATTAATCCGAGCTGTTTGCAGATTGGTTAATTTCACGCGAATGCGCTGCCAGGGCTTTCTGGTTATCATTCACAGTGCTTCGCTCGGCAAGTTTGACTGCAATCCGCTTCAGGTGCCGTTTGCTTACGTGACCTAACTAAGAGATGCGCCTTGCAGCTTCCGTTGTTGAATAATCGAACGGTTTCCGTGCCCTCTCCCCCCTGCTGTAATCAAATACACAGTTTTGAGTAGCGCCTCTATTCCGCTAATTACGTGCTCGATTCAAGTGCGAAGATACGTTTGACATCGACACGCGCGCTCCCACAGAAATTACATGCTCGAACAACACATCTGAGATGGTGTTCGATAAAGGTGTCACCCGCGTCGTAGTGCCTTTAATTATAACTCCGTGTTTGTTCACCGAACGAGAACCTAATTGCTTATTAGGTGCATTAATGGGAAGATGGGAGCCAAAGAAAATGCGTGGATCGAGTCAATCAGGAAGTAAGTGGCCTTTGTGTCCCGGGTTTCGTGCGCTTGCTACATCCGGGGGTGAGAGGAGGGACAAAAATGCCCCGGCTGGTTTCAGCGCGCGGCTCCGGAGGGCGAAATTCGCCACGAAACCTCGCAAGACACTCTAACGGAGTTACGCCAAGTTGCGAGATAATGTGAGTTCATTGCTCCCGAAAACAGTTTATTGCGCCATATGGTCAAGTTGTCTATCGGGAACAGTGCTGTTGGACTGTTGGTCAGATGTCGGTTTCTCCGATAATTCAAAAGGTAACCTATTACCAAAGAAAACGTTATACGTTCTTCAATCATGATTATAGGGAAATTTACCTGGGAAAGGGGTTACTTACTAAATTCAAATTAATGGGAAATTATAAAAAAGGCAATTAGAAAACTGATAAAAATGACACGTGAAATTCTATCCTACCGACACTTAAACTTGAATTGAATAGACGCTTATTATGAAGGTTTCATGCATAGATGAAAGAAATACCTATGCCTTCAAACTTGGCGTGCATTGAGAAAAAATGACCACACTCTTAGAAATTATGTTTTCGTTAAAAGAGGATTGTCTTCCTGATTGTTCTACTGATAATCCGGCTGTGACAGTCGGATTTTCAGGTTACGCACAATCGACT
>JABFPB010001699.1:0-23662 GCA_022817645.1 Ceratoteleas bidentatus | reverse complement strand
ATAATTTATACATTTTTAAGTGGACTATAATTTATAAATTTTCAAGTGGTCCATAATTATACATTATGGACCCCATAAAAACAAGAGGTTCATAATTATATTGGATTACATAATTGCATATATTTTGCATATAATGTATACTGGGTTTTCAAGTGATCCATAATGTATAATTATGGACCACTTGAAAACTTATTTCATTATGGAACACTTGTTTAGTCTATAATTTATAAATGTTCAAGTGGTCCATAATTTATAAGTTTTCAAGTGGTCCATAATTATAAAAGTTTTCAAGTGGTCCATAATGTATAATTATGGACCATTTGTTTTCAAGTGGTCCATAAGTATAAGTTATGAACCTCTACATTAAACTTTGCTTACAATGTATACTGGGTTTTCAAGTAGTCCATAATTAGAATTTATGGACTACTTGAAAACAAGTCCACAATGATTTAGAATTATAATTATAAATCCATAAAAATATAGGTCCATAAAAATAAAAAAAAATAATAAACTTGTTTTCCAGTGGTCCATAATTTATAATTATGGACTACTTGAAAACTAAATAATCTTTCAAAGCAAAATTGCATATAATTATAAATTATGGACCACATAAATATATTAAACTTTGTATAGAATGTATACTGAGTTTTCAAGTAGTGCATAATTGTAAATTATGGACCACTTGAAAACATAATTATAAATCATTATGGACCTCTTGTTTTCAAGTGGTCCATAATTTATAATTATGGACTTGAAAACAAGTGGTCCATAGTCCTGTTTTCAAGAGGTTCATAACTTATACTTATGGACCACTTGAAAACAAATGGTCCATAATTATAAATTATAAATCATTGTGAACTTGTTTTCAAGTGGTCCATAATTTCTTATTATGGACTACTTGAAAACTCAGTATACATTGTATGCAAAATTTAATCTAATTATGTAATCCGATATAATTATATTAAATTTTGCATAGTAAACAAGTGGTCCATAATGATTTATAATTAAGAACCCTTTAAAAACTCTGTATAAATTTTATACAAAATTTAATAGAATTCTGTAATCCAATATAATCATGGACCACTTGTTTTCAAGTGGTCCATAATTACAAATTATGGACCATTTTCAAATATGGTCCATAAAATGTTCATAATTTCGGTTCTTAAAAGGTTTTAACTGTGGTCCATTTCTCCAGTCACCATTATCTCGATCCACAAATATTCAATCTAAATGAAATAGTGACTTTCGACTTGGATCGCGAAAATCGTACCCCTTTAGTCGTCGAATTGGACGTCCTTGCACCATATTCGCTTTCGCGCGTGCAGCCAACTATTGGTCCCAACAAATAAGAGTGAAAGTTGGCACGAGCTGGAATTCCAGTCAATACACGAACCCGGCGGCATTGAGGTGTCACCATTCCAGGTTTTATCCGGCGAGTTTTTTGTCGCGAACGCGTTGACGAAAAAATGCAGCGCGCCGCTGAAAAAACGGAAAGGAAAACGTCATTTCGCGGCGAACCGGCGCACAGCTAACGGCACATGCTGAAATTGTTCGCGGGATCAAAAGTACAATGCGCGCGAGCCGCCATTCGTACAGTTAGGCGAAATTAATAGATGTTCCATTTCGGATGAGACGTTCCGCGGAAGATGCTTAACGGGCTTTTTGAACAGATCAGCGAAGGGGAAACCGTTTTTCCTTTGTAACGGATTTCGCATTTATCTCGTGACTTCGGATATATAACCTAAAAGTTAGGTTAGAAAACGTTTTTTACAGTATTTTCGTCTTTGTTTCTGAATTTTAGGTTAAATAACCTAAAAGTTAGGTTAGAAAAAGTTTTGTATTTGCGGCTTCGTTTCTGAATTTTAGGTTAAATAACCTAAAAGTTAGGTTAGGACAAGTTTTTTACACTATTTTAGCCTTCGTTTCTGAATTTTAGGTTAAATAACCTTAAAAGTTAGGTTAGGAAAAGTTTTGTACAGTATTTTAGCCTTCGTTTCTGATTTTCGGGTTAAATAACCTAAAAGTTAGGTTAGGAAACGTTTTTTACAGTATTTTAGTCTTCGTTTCTTCGAATTTTAGGAAAACAACTTGTTTAAAAACCTGTAATTGAGGTTAAAAATAAGTTATAAATTATTTTTCCCGAGCAAATACGTCTGCAATTTAAACCTTCATTTGTTCCCTCAGTTTTCTCAAAATGTAACCTAAAAGATAGGTTACAAAACCATCGTTCATTAATTTCGTCCAAACCCCGCGACCGATGCGACCAATTAAACAGATTGTTAAGAGCGCAAGAAAAATCGTCATCGCGGATAATCGCAAGCGAATTCGCTCGTTAATTACCGACCGATGATAAACGAGCAGATAAAAATGGCGCGCGTCGGCTAATTAAGGCGCGCTTCCGCGTTCGCGAATTCCGCGCGCGCTTATGCGTAATTGATTGTTTTCCATCACTTACATTATTATATGTATTATCGGGATTCCAGCGGCTCGCGTAACGCCGTGATGCAACTCGGATTTATAACCTACAATTCATCCTCGTTTGCATTACATTTGTTTTGTCGACTTAGTCGACTTGTCGCACTATAGTATAGCCTCTCGCGGGAAATTGATCGCGCTGTTTACCCGGAAGTCGCGGCTAAAAATATCGCGGGAAAGTTACACGGAAAGTTAGAAGACCTAACCTTACTTTTACTGATGCAAAGGAATTTTTTTAACATTAAGAAAACTTATTAGATATACGTTTATGTGGTCCATAATATAAATGAGTGGTCCATAATTATAAATTATGGACCACTTATTTTCAAGTGGTCCATAATTTATAATTATGGACCACTTATTTTCAACTGGTCCATAATTTATAGACCCAGAATCAAGAGGTCCAAGATTATTAATTATGGACCACTTGAAAATAAGTGGTCCATAATTGTAAATGTGGTCCATAATATAAATGAGTGGTCCATCAAATAAATGAGTGGTCCATAATTTATGATTATGGACCACGTGTTTCCAATTGATCCATAATTTATAAGTTTTCAAGTAGTCCTTGATTATAAATTATGGACCAGTTTAAAAGGAAGTGGTCAATAATTGTAAATGTGGTCCATAATATAAATGAGTGGTCGATCATTTATAATTATCGATCACTTGTTTCCAACTGGTCCATAATTTATAGGTTTCAAATAGTCCATAACTGTAAATGTGGTCCATAATATAATTGAGTGGTCCATAATTACAACTTATTTATAAAGTATAATTATGGACCACTTTTCAACTGGTCCATAATTATAGGGTTTCAAGTGGTCCATAATTTTAAATTATGGATATTAACTCTGGTTAATAAGTGGTCCATATTTTTAAGAGCCCATATTCTGTCTGCAGAAAATGCTGCCGATTTGGGGACTCCTATTATGGGCCTTCTGGTCCAGTTGCCAGGCCCAAAGCAACTACGCGTCCCAAGCGAACGACATCGAGTATCAGCCGGGACTTCCGCCGACCACCATCCTGGACGGCAAAGTCACGAAACTCGACGACATCTCGTCCAAAATCTTCCTGAATCGCACGAAAGCGTCGCTGAACTGCAGCCAAGGCAGCATGGAGGTCACGCTGTCGTTCGAGGAGCCATTTTACGGAATCGCGTTCGCGGACTTCGATCGCAATTCCGCGTGTATGGTCAAGGGGAGAGGACTCTACAACGCGATACTCGAACTTCCGTTAAAGGGTTCGTACTTTGATTCTAATCGACTCAGATTTTGCGATAGTAACGGTTTCCCCCATTTTCTACTTTATTTACAACAAAATTCGTAATTTTTGTTACGAATTTCGTTGTAAATAAAGAGAGAATCAAAAGAGAAGAATTTTCTTTTGTTTACAAAACAAAAGAATTCCTGTTTGTTTACAAAACAAAAGAATTCCTGTTTGTTTACAAAACAAAAGAATTCCTGTTTGTTTACAAAACAAAAGAATTCTCGTTTGTTTACAAAACAAAAGAATTCTTGTTTGTTTACAAAACAAAAGAATTCTCGTTTGTTTACATAATAAAAGAATAATTACATTCTTCTATGTTTACAATTGAAAAGCATCTCGTTTTCCTGACTAAACACGAAAAAGAAACAATTCCCATTCGTTTTGAAAACAAAACGAAGGTACACGTGTTTACAAACTGAAATCGGGGAATTTCAATTCGCTGAAAATAAACGAACCCGAGCTGAAGTGGCGGCGGAACAGGCTCGTTCTAACGCCATTTAGTTCGGGCCAACTAATCGGCGGCCGCCGATCTCGGCGGGTTTTTCGCGCCGAAGATGCTTTGTCGATATGTAAATTTCGCGTATTTGGCTTGCAAGTTAATTGGTAAGAAATTATGGGATTAACGGCGTGCAACCTTGTGTAGGCTGCGGCACGAAACAAGATCCGCAACGAGTTTTTACCAACAACATCGTGGTGCGTTTCCATCCTTATCTCGAAATGGATGGCGATGAGGTCATCACCATAGTCTGCCGATACCCGCCGCCAATAGCGCCACCTCCGCCGAATCCACCCGCCGGAATGTAAGCGCAATTATTTACACCACGTCCTGCCCCTTATTTATTGAATCCATAGATCATCCGCGCGCTAATCGAAGCCAATTTATGGCCCGAGCGCGCACGCCCGATTCCGTTCTTCCGTTAAACGAACCTAACCTCGAACGCGAAAAATCGTACGCGGCTTTTTTTGCTGTCGCAGTTTTACGGGGAACGATAATTGGAGTTCATCGTTAGGTTCGTGGTCATTAAATGTGGTTTATAAGAGTCGTAATGTATGACTCATTAAAGGGGTTTATAAATGTGGTCCATTTGATACGTAATGGATGGTCGTTTAGGTATAATGCAGAAAATAAGATCTAGGACCGTTATTATGGACCACCTGATGGTGGTTCGTAATATGGACCACCTAATATGATGATTCATAATATGGACCACCTGATAGTGGTTCATATTATAGACCACCTGGTCTATATATTATGGACCACTTGATGGTAGTCCATAGTATATAGGCCACAATATGTTCCATGTATCAAATGGTCCATAATATGTGGCCCATAGATTGTTCTAGGTATTTGTTGGTCCATAATAAATAGTCTAGGTACCAAATGGCAAAGTACATAGTCTAGAATACATCTTCCATCTCTCAAGGGGTCGATGATGTACATGTACCTGATCTTCCAGAATACATGGTTTCCATGATATTCCATGATATTCTCCACTTATTAGGTGGTCCATAATATGCTAAGTACCCGATGGTCCATAATGTATGGCCCATGAAAATGTTCCATGTATCAGGTGGTCCATAATGCATCATATATATTTCGCACCATATGGTCCATCAACTAATTAACCGCAATTGTCCCTCCATGCTCACTCATCCCAATTTTTATACCAGTTACCCCTCCCAGCATACCCTCCTCCATTCTCCACAATTAACCACCGAATCCGTCACGTAAATCCCCCCCTCCCCAATCACGCCATATGTTTTTTCACCGCCCACAAACGTTTCAGCATCGGCACGGTGGCACCTGCGGCGGTCGCCGAGCCTCCCCTGAAGGGCTTCCACATCCTGCTAATCATCTGCTCATTACTCTTCCTCGCCCTGCTGCTGATCGGCCTGGGCTGCTCGTACATGTGTCTGAAGCGACGCCCGATCCCGGTGATCCATCGTCAGCCGTTCAGCACGACCGCCTCCGAGATCACGAAGCTGTCGGGCTCCTCGTTCGGCAACATCTCGATGTTCGAGGGCCTCAAAATACCGCGGGCCCACGCCCTGCTGCACACCGCCATCTCCACTTCAGGCAGCGAGGCCAATCTCGTGATTGACCACTCGGATACCCTACCCAGCGATTATCCCAGCGAGAGCCATTCGGAGGTGAATGTCGCGTTATGTAACATGTCTATTAGCGGGGCGGACCGTTTATGGGTCATGGGTGTCTTGGAGTGGCCCATCTGCCAGTTCCGGAGTCGATTTTGGCATTTGGGTCAGGGTTGTGACGTTGACAACATTGTCCAATCGACAATTTCCTAAATCCCTTAATGGGATTTAGAAAATTGGGGGTATTGTAATTCTTAAACCGAAGTTTTCGAAGGATCGAAGTTTCTAGCCCAGGTGGTAATCCTCCACCTAATTGCAGGTCGACGAGGAGCGTTCGCTCCCAGTCTCCTCCGCGGGCTCCTACGAGCACAAGGCCTTCATCTACCACCAGCAGCAGCAAGAGACTCGAGCCTCCAGCTCGCTCTACTCCGAGACCATCGCTGAGGTCGAAACGGCCGCCATGACCTCGGCCACCCGGAACCTCCGCCACCCCATGACTATCCCCGAGCCCAAGTTCGACGTGCAGATGCGCATCAAAAGACCCCCACCGCCCCCCAGTCCCCTCCCATCCGAGTCCGACGCCAGCATCGCCCTGGAGCGCAACCTCACCACCATCCTCGAACGCGAGGAGACCTCCACCAAGGTCCCCCCTCGCCTCACCACCTTCTCCTATGTCCCCGAGCTCCACCACCCCCCGAGCACCCCGGTCTCCCGCCAGCAGACCCCACCGGTCTACTCCCGGATCCTCCGGAAACAGGCCGAGAAGGAGACCATCGTCGAGACCATCTCCCCGCCGCCCCTCCACCGGCCCCGATCCTTGACCTCGCTCACCGACATGACCGAGGCGAGGTCGCTCACGGAGATGACGGACGCGAGCCACGCCAAGTACCGGGTAGCCAGCCTCCTGGCTCCCACCCCGCCGCCACCGCCACCTATCGGCCCCACCACCGTGACTCACACCACGGAGCAATACAGCGAACACATCCGCGAACATGTGGAGCCGTTGGTGGAGCCGGTGGTGTCGCCCCGGCGCCCGGACCACCCGGGGCACCGGATGGACGACGTCTTCACCAGGACCGTCACCGAGAAGAAGACCGTCGAGGACATCGAGCACCACCGGCGCCACGTCATCGAGACCTACTACAAGAAGAAGCCGCAGGACCCCAAGTGGGACGTCACCATCAGGAACTACCCGACCGAGCAGATGGCGCCACCGCTGCCCGAGTGGGAGAACTTCTCGGACATCAGCTCGGCGTCGAACCTGACGGTGCTGGGGGGAGACCCGGGCCTGGGCAAGGAGGAGGAGGGCACGGAGGAGCCGGACGCGACGATCGAACCGACGTACACGCCGAGGGGCGAGATCCCGAGGCCCAACCTGGGGCCCGACCCGGACACGGTGAGGGAGAGTATGTTCACGTTGTCGCGGGTATTGGAGCCCCAGTATGCGGGGGAGTTCACTGAGGAGGAGCGCAGGAAGTGGAGGGAGATCATCACCACGGAGAGCACGTTGAGGACATTGTTGACCGAGGCGGTGGTCAAGGAGGATTATGAGCTTATTAGAAAGGATTCGAGGTTTGTTTGGGTTTTGTATTCATTTTAATTCGATTTTTCTTTCAGATTTGAGTCGATTTGACTTTTTTGTTTTGATTCTGGGTAGTTTTTGTTTTGATTCTGCTTTGTTTTTGTTTTGATTTCGATTTGTTTTTGTTTTTATTTCGATTTGTTTATGTTTTGATTCTGGTTTGTTTTTGTTTTGATTCTGGATTGTTGTTGTTTTTGTTCCAATTTGTTATTGTTTTCATACTGGTTTGTTTTTGTTTCTTTGACATTGTTTTTGTTTGAACTAGATTTGTTTATTTTCCAACGACCTTGGTTTGTTTTGTTTTGATTTTTGTCCTCATTTAAACTTCCCCATAGATAGTTCATTGGTCAACAACAAATTAAATTAAACGAAATAACAAACCGACGGTTTCGCAGGTACACCAACTTGTTCCCACCAACCAAGTGGGATGTTATCATCCGCATCCTGAGTCCGCCGAACACTGGCTCAGTCTCATCTTCTTCGTTCGGAAGAAATGGACAGAGGTATAAACGTGCCAAGACTTCGGAATGGGACTCGAGATCCAGACGATCGTCCCTACCGACGTTGTACGAGTACGAGAGTGACGGAGGAGGCTCGGTATGTGTGATATTTTATCATAATTATACTCATTAATCCCATACAAGTTATATTGGCCGTACATTAACAATATCGAAGAAGTCATCACACAATACTCACAATATCACACAATATTGCGTGATATTGTGTGATATGGTCAATGTATCATACAGTATTGTGTGATATGGTCAATATATCACACAATATTGTGTGATATGGTCAATATATCACACAATATTGTGTGATATGTTCAATATATCACACAATATTGTGTGATATGGTCCATATATCACACAATATTGTGTGATATGGTCCATATATCACACAATATTGTCTGATATTGTGTGATATGGCCAATATATCACACAAAATTGTGTGATATGGTCAATATATCACACAAAATTGTGTGATATTGTGTGATCTATTGACCACATCACACAAAATTCCCACAACCCCTCTTCGCCTTCCAGGTGCGAATCGTGAGCCAGGAGCAGGTGCGCCAGATGCCGCACGGTGGCGCTGGCGGTCGCATCCGGCGGCTCAGCTCGGCCCGGGGCGGCAGCGACGCGGACCTCCGCTCGATGTCCGAGATGACGGTGCGCGACTTCGTCCGGGCGGACCGCGACGACCTCACGAGCCTGAGTTCCTTCGAGGGCGAGTCGCTCGCGCGCTCGCTCAGCCAGCCGAGCCTCGCGCGCTCCGGCTCCGAGTTCACCGAGCACTGGGGCATCTCGAGCCGCAACCTGCCCAACTGGGCGCTCGAGCAGGACTGCAGCTCGACGGAGACGACGCCGCGGGCGGCGCGGCGCGACCTCGGCCCCGTCACGAGCACGTTCACCAGGTCCACCAGGTACACCGAGAAGGAGAGCATCCGCGTCACGGAGAACCCCAAGGGCTCCGGCTGGTACCTCGACGACTCCGAGCCGGAGATGCAGATCTGAGCTCGTCACACGAGTCACACAGGCAACGGGACACAAGCAATCTTTAGATGAAAGAAGGTCGAGGTTCGAGGGGAGGTTCGTGTGATCATTTATGAGACGAGATGAACCATGTCTGATCACTTATGAGACCATATGGACCATGTGTGATCACTTATGAGACCGTATGTACCATGTGTGATCACTTTTGAGATCATATGGACCATGTGTGATCACTTATGAGGCGATATGGAGCATGTGTGATCACTTATGTACCATGTGTGATCACTTATGAGACCGTATGTACCATGTGTGATCACTTTTGAGATCATATGGACCATGTGTGATCTAAGTGAGACCATATGGACCACACGAGATCACTTATGGACTATGTGTGATCAATTATGTACACCGTGATCACTTATGTACCATGTGTGATTACTTATGTACCATGTGTGATCAGTTATGAGACCATATGAACCATGTGTGATCAGTTTTTTACAACTTATTGGCAGATTCAGGGATACGAGTATGGACAATGTGTGATCACTTATGAGACCGTATGGATCTTGTGTGATCACTTATGTAACATGTGTGATGAGACATATAGATCTTGTGTGATCATTTACGAAACTATTTATACAAAAAACACACATGTTCATTTGTGTGATCATTTGTGTGACGCAAAATCATCACACACATACGAAACGAATCCTCGAAACTTGATTCTCTAAGGTCCAATCGAATAATCGATTTCCCATTGAATAACTTATAAACTATTTAAAGTCCTCCCTAACCTAAAATTTGGATCCCTAATCCAACGATTGCCGAAACTAACGAACTCCCTCGTTCCCAAAACGCAATCATAACTCTAACTGTGATACGAGAATTGGGCCGATCAAACGACCGAGGACCCCCCCAAGTGGTTCGTACCAATCGACAAGTGACAACCTTATTCAGAGACGCGATTCGGTGGCCTACGAACGCAATCACACAGACAATCACACGACATCGCAATTCGCTCGCCTCGATTATCAGCGTAATCGATTTCCAGCCGGACCGAGCGGGTGATTGCTTTTTTTCGCGCCCGAGCCGTTGTTTGACTCGAATCAGCTGTGACGACGTTAATTGTACCTGGCGAAATTTCGCGTCCCGAGGAACGCGAAATTCGTCCCCGAAAATTCGCGACGACGTTTCGTCGCGAAAAAAAAACAGGTGAGTCACACGAGGACCGTGTGTGACTCGACTTTTTTCGTCGCAATTTTTTCGGTCCACCACAGTTTTTTTAACAGCGTGGGTGTCGGCGAAATGAACCGGCGTCCTTGCTTCCGCTGGAACGTCATTATTATATTATAATATGGCGTTTTGTAATATGATAATGACGTCGCATGACGGTGATTATGATAATTGGAGGGACATGAAAATGCATGTGATTACTGAAAAGGTCGCGATTACGAGGAGCGATAGTTGGGATTGATTTGCGTTGTGGACATTCGCTTTGATGGCAGTTTTTATATTAATGCCGTAATCTTAAGTGCGGAGTGAATGTAAGTCGGACGCTGGTTCATTCGAGGAACGTTACACCAGTGATATCTATGCGATATTTGTTAATGTTTCCAGGAGGTTCCTGGGTGGAAGTGGACTTTCAACGAACGATTTTAATCGATTTTTAAAGAAGCGTTAATTTTTTTTAGTAATTTGCATCATTTGTGTGATCACACTGACGATATATCTTATGTGTGATCACACTGACAACACATATCTTATGTGTGATCACACTGATACGCATATCATATGTGATCACACATGTGATATGTGTTATCAGTGTGATCACACATGTGATATGTGTTATCAGTGTGATCACACATGTGATATGTGCTATCAGTGTGATGACACTTGTGATATGTGTGATCACATTTTTAAAATATAAAACAAAATGTGTTATCACATTGTTATCACCTGTGTGATTGTGTGTGATCTATTACATATATGCCAAATGGAATTATTTGGCTCATAATTCCACCCAAATGTTCTGATCAATCAGACCAATAGATGATACCTAAAAAATAAACAAAACAATTTCTCTCTCGAAAGTGAAACCTCCCAACTTTTCATCGTAAAATCTAAGCGATCAATCGGATTAATCTCGACAAAAAAAAGGTGAAACTCCACTTCCATTCACGAGGGAATCCCCGAACGCTCCAATTCAAACACATTCCATTAGAAACTACACTGCCGTCCAGGACTGTACCTAGCTCTTAGTCACATTGTACTAGACACTAATTTAAAAGTTAGAATCCCCGATCATCCATCATTCAGCTGCTCTCGCTACGTCACTCTCGCTCTCACTTCGCCCCCCCCTCCCCTCCCCTCACACCGCAACGTTTCCCTCGTTAACCGTCCGACCACCGTCCATTGTTTGTCCCGAAACTCGAATCGTGTTTTCCCGGAACCTCTTCCCCTTCTCTTGTAGATCTTCCGCTGGATTTTCCACTTCCTACTCGCGCCCGATTTCCTGCCGGGGACTTTGACTTTCGACCGGAAGTTACCCCCCTTTTCACCCCCCCCCCTCCGGCGACCGAGTGGGACTGTAGAATCCAGCGACGAACTTCGAAAAACGACTTCGAACGTTCGCCTCTCGCTTCGAGCGCATATATATATATTGTATCAGATGCAAACTAAAAAGTAGCACTGTAAGCTGTGTAACACCGACGATCTACTCTACGAACAGTGTAAACCCGAATTAACGAACTGGTCAATAAACGTTTCAAAGTTAATAAGTCTCTGCTGGAACTGTCTATCCTATCTGCGCGATTGGTGTGGAAATTTCATGTATGTCACATATCACACAAGTGTTAAATTGTGTGATGATCATTGGTGTGATGGAATTGGTAATATATTTATATTCACTGAGTCGGATGGAAACGTGTTTCATGAAAAATACTTGTTTGTGTGATGTTCGTTTTTGGCATCTGTGTGATGTCATATAGATATCACACAGATGCCAAATAGATATCACATATATGCAAAAATAAATATCACACAAAATATATATCACACCATGTGTGGTATCATATATGTGATATCACACCATGTGTGGTATCGTATATGTGATATCACACCATGTGTGATATATAGCTTTTGATATCACACCATGTGTGATATATAGCTTGTGATATCCCACCATGTTCGATATACAGCTTGTGATATCACACTGTTAACAATGTCAAATATTCCAGTTGTGTGATGTGTGATAACATCACACACTGCAACAAATTATACCCGTCACTTAATCACACACACAATACATAACCTCATACATGAAATTACCGCAAAACAACCGCCATCTGAGGCTTTCCCTACTAGACCTTGGATGATAGCGTTACATAAATACGTAGATGATAGCGAATTGGTGCTGGGTCTATGCTTAACGAAGCCTAGAGTTAAGTCGACGCCGACATTTTTCGTGCGGTGGTGTATATGTTACGTGACCCTTGCAAGTTTAAGCAATTACTTTAAGGTGTCCAATCCAGGCGAACGATATTTATGCTAATCATACAACGCTGCTCAAATATCTATATATATACATATACGCGGTACCAGTTGTACCGCAGGTCGGGGGTGATCGATCGCACTCGAAACTAATGAAAAAAATTGATTTCGACGAAAAAATTTTTCTGCGCCCATCCGAATTACCCCGAGTGCTCGTTTAGCCCCGACCCGCGTCACACCTTCCCACATAGACATCGAACGTGTAATCCACGTGGATTCTACGTGGAGGAACGTTCGGACGTAGATTCGACGTAGATTCCACGTCAATTGGTGGAATCTACGTAGATTCGACGTATATTCCACGTCGAATCGTGGAATCTACGTAGATTCGACATAGATTCCACGTCGAATCGTGGAATCTACGTAAATTCGACGTATATTCCACGTCGAATCGTGGAATCTACGTAGATTCGACGTAGAATCCACGTCGAATCGTGGAATCTACGTAGATTCGACGTAGATTCCACGTCGAATCTACGGGTTTTAGAGGTATGTCTGTTAGGGTTAGGACTGATCGAATCACACCGTCACATGGAATAAGTGACGAGTGTTACTAACGTTCCCGAAGGCGAAAAAAAAATTCCCACGCTCGATCTTAAAACGTATTGTATACATATTGCATACACGCGTATGACACGCGAGTAAAAGGTAGCGCGGATCTCTCGACGGTGTGACCTTTCGCCAGGTCCGACCGTTGACACACGTTGCGTCACGTGACGTTCCGATCGGCGAAGCGGAGGCGCGTTTTACGAAACGGCCCCGCAAACACAAAAATCCGACGCGTCTTCCTAAGCAGGTAACAGGTCGGTTGTGTCACTTGGTGTGCACAGCCGTCGTGTGGTAGTGGCTTGACTTACGTCACTAGGCTCCTGAAAAATCAAAATTCAACCGTTTCGATGTCGCGAATCGATAACACACGCTTCCTTTGATGGTTCTAGTCGTAGAAAAAATTGTGTTTGGTAGAGGCACGTGTGTCACATATGTGATGAGGAAGTATCACATTTGCGGTTATATCGATCGTACTGTGTGATAGGAGAAGATCGATTTTTTTTAGAATGAGGTGTCACAACGATTACTTATTGTCAGATGAGACTTAATCGCAAGTGTCACATACTAAGAAAACATTTATGACAAGAATATGACACGTGCATTTGTCACATGACACATGTGACAAATCACATTTGTCACACGACACATGCAAAATCACCCTTGTCACATGACACAAGCAAAATCACAAGTGTCACATGCAAAATCACATTTGTCAAATGACAGAATCAAAATCACATGTGTCATATGCAAAATCACATTTATCAGATGAAACATTCAATATGACATTTATGATGACACAAACAAAATCACATGTGCCACATTCAAATCACATTTGTCACATGACAAATTCAAAATGACATTTGTCATATGACACATGCAAAACCACATTTGTCACGTGACACATGTAAAATCAACGTCACGTGACACATCCAAAATCACTATTGTCACATTACACATTCAAAATCACATTTGTCACATGACACAAAGAAAATCACATGTATCATATGCAAAATCATATTTATCACATGAAATATTCAAAATGACATTTATCATATGACACAAACAAAATCACATGTGTCACATTCAAATCACATTTGTCACATGACACATGCAAAATCACATTTGTCACATGACAGAAAATCACATGTGTCATATGCAAAATCACATTTATCACATGAAACATTCAAAATGACATTTGTCATATGACACAAACAAAATCACATGTCACATTCAAATCACATTTGTCACATGACACATTCAAAATCACATTTGTCACGAGTCACATGACACATGCAATAACATTTGTCACATGACACATGCAATAACATTTGTCACATGACACATGCAATAACATTTGTCACATGACACATGCAATAACATTTGTCACATGACACATGCAAAATCACATTTGTCATGAGTCACATAACACATGCAAAATCACATTTGTCACATTTGTCACGTGACACATGCAAAATCACATTTGGCACAAACAAAATCACGTGTCATATGCACAATCACATTTATCACATGAAACATCCAAAATGACATTTGTCATATGACACAAACAAAATCACATGTGTTACATTCAAAATCACATTTGTCACATGACACATTCAAAATCACATTTGTCACATGACACATTCAAAATCACATTTGTCATACGATACGTACAATCACATTTGTCACAATACACACGCAAAATGACATTTGTCACATTTGTCACATGACACATGTAAAATCAACGTCACGTGATATATGCAAAATCGCTATTGTCACATTACAGATTCAAAATCGCATCTGTCAAATGACACATGCAAAATCACATTTGTCACATTTGTCACATGACACATGCAAAATCACATTTGTCACATTTGTTACATGACACATGCAAAATCACATTTGTCACATGATACATGAAAAATCACATTTGTCACATGAGACATGCAAAATCACATTTGTCACATGACACATGCAAAATCACATGACACATTTGTCACATTTGTCACACGACACATGTAAAATTACATTTATCACAGTTGTCACATGACACATAAAAAATCACATTTGTCTCTTGACGTCAACAAAATCCCACTCACCCCTTTAACATCACATCCCATCACATACGTCACACACGTGCTCTCTCCAAAACATACCCACATTTTTCGCTCGTAATCACACCCTGCAAAACGTGTCAGACTACGCGAAACTGTCGAAACGAATTGCCCTAACATTGTCCCGCTGACTTTATTAACAAGTATCCGTCACGTTAACCTCACGAGCAGTAATAACCTCGCGCACGCAATCGAACCGCCGGGCATTGCCAAATTGTACATTGCCCGGC
The DNA here is from genome assembly GCA_022817645.1 of Ceratoteleas bidentatus. Taxonomy (NCBI): domain Eukaryota; kingdom Metazoa; phylum Arthropoda; class Insecta; order Hymenoptera; family Scelionidae; genus Ceratoteleas; species Ceratoteleas bidentatus. Next base: position 8,307 of record JABFPB010001699.1, on the reverse strand, counting down.
GCTTCTTCATCGCCGCTCATTCACGGTTCCGCGGGACGAGAACGTCCCGCTCGGCCGCCGGTGAACCAATCGTTGTTAACTAATGTTTAGCGTGCACGCCGCGCAGCGCGACCGATCATTTTATATAATTCATAAGTAGGTGCTGTTCTGTAAATACTGACATAACTAATCCGTCCCACTGTGCTCCGCTCGCGACGGCCATGTACATAAGCGGCCACCAATCGGACGTCGCGAGCGGACCCTACGATAGGAGTTTTGTACGTCGATGTAAGAAAACTTATCTCGCAGAATAAACATCAGTAATGCTTAAGCGAGTCGTTACTAATACACCTTTCCCGCTTTTTTTCGTTTCGTTTTCATTCGATCTGGTGTGAGTGCGATCCATGTGTGACATGTGTGATTCTTGATTATTGGTGTGATCTCACAAATTCACACTTAACCCATGTGTGATCATGTAAATTTGTTGTGTGATCGTCACATAAACATGTCAATTTGTTGTGTGATCATGAAAATGTGTTGTGTGATCATCACATAAACATGTATGATCATGGAAATTTGTTGTGTGATTATTACGTAAACATGTGTGATCATGAAAATTTGTTGTGTGATCAGCGCATAAAAATGTCAATTTGTTGTGTGATCATGACATAAATATGTGTGATCATCACCTAAACATGTCAATGTGTTGTTCATCACATAAACATGCCAATTTGTTGTGTGTTCATCGTGTGATCATGACAGTTTGTTGTGTGATCATCACATAAACATGACAATTTGTTGTGTGATTATCACATAAACATGTGTGATCATGAAAAATTGTTGTATGATCATCACATAAACATGTCAATTTGTTGTGTGATCATGACAATTAGTTGTGTGATCACATAAACATGTGTGATCATGAAAATTTGTTGTGTGATCATGTAAATTAGTTGTGTGATCATCACATAAACATGTCAACTTGTTGTGTGATCATCGTGTGATCATGAAAATTTGTTGTGTGATCATCACATAAATGTGTGATGTTATCAGAATGGATCATGTATGATCATCATTTTATCCAGGATCCTCTCGTGTGATGCAAAATCGGTTTGTGTGACTCGTATCGGGCTGAATAACAACACGTGGCTCTGCGATTGATTGTAATTGAGTCTGCTCTTTACAACGTGACTTAAAAACTATACAATAAAAAAGAGGATAGTAGTTGCGTGTTTGCCTATCGGATCGCGTCGTCGACCAACTGTTCTGAAAGAAACGGCCTGAAGCGAGTTTTGCGTTTCGCGAAAAGTCGCGCAACAAAACGGAAACTGACGCAAAGTAAGCGCGAGTACACTTGGATTACAAAGCGTGACGACGTCGCGCGTCAACCGAAAAGTACACACAAATCCATAATCCGTGAGAGCCGCGCGACGCATGCGCGCGTTTTGATCTGTTCTCGTTCTTCGTCTCCTTCGTCGTCGTCGTCGTCGTCGTCTGCTTATATTTTTCGTTTTTTTTATTTCGTCGTCGAATACCACGATTACTTTACAAAACACACCCTCGCAGTACGAACACAGTGAACACGGACTACGTCCGTTTAATTGGCCTTTTCGAAATTTCCCGCTTCCTCTTCCACTTGCCGCGACATCCGGTTTCAGTTCATCTACAGTACGAGAGCGGCGGCTCCTCGAATGCCCCAGGTACCTCTACGAGGGAGGGCCTGAAACAGAAGGGCAAATTAGAATGGAGAAGAAAAAACGGGGAAAAAGTTTTTTCGTTTTTTGAAAAATAATCGTCACATAAAAATCACATACGTCACATACAAATCACATACGTCACATACAAATCACATACATCACACACAAATTACATATATCACAATGCAAATCACATACGTCACATACAAACCACTTACGTCACACACAAATCACATACGTCACATACAAATCATATACGCCGATAAAAATCACAAACGTCCTACATAAATCACATAAGTAACATAGAAATCACATACGTCACATACAAATCACATACGTCACATAGAAATCACATAGGTCACATACAAATCACATACGTCTAATATAAATCACATACATCACATACAAATGACATACGTCTCATTAAAATCACATATGTCACATATAAATTACTTACAAATCACATGTGCCACATACCAATTACATGTCACATGAAAAATACATGTCACAATTTTGGGGGTGAGAGCAACAAATTTCCGATTTCGCCGAAATAAGGATCACTCTAATATGTGTATAGAACAAGAACTGATGAGAATTTTGTAATCAAGTTATTAGTTAAACTAGAGGAATCGCATGTGGCATGTATAATGAGAGAAAAAAATTATAAAAAATTACTCTTAAAACAGTGACGCTGGGATACTAACAAACTCAATTGGAGAGTAATGAATGAAAAAAATTATAATGTAAAAAATAGTAAAATTGACTGTCGAAAAGTAAATTTTATTATAGTTTTTATAGTTTCAAAATATGACATGTACGGTTTGTACTACACATGTGATTTATATGGCGTGTGATTTCTATGTGACATGTGATTTGCATGTAACGTGTAATTTTCATGTGACATGTGACTGGCATGTGACATGTGATTTGTATGTGATACATGTGATTTGCACGTGTTTTATATGTGTCGTATGTGATTTGTATGTGACGTGTGTGATTTATATGTGATACACGTGATTTGCACGCAATTTATGTCACGTATGTGATTTGTATGTGACGAATGCGATGTGTATATGACTATGTGATTTGTACATAACTTATGTTATTTCTATGTATCGTATGTGATTTGTATGTGACGTGTGTTATATGTATGTGATTATGTGATTTGTCTGCGAGTTATGTGATTTCTATGTGATTATGTGATTTGTCTGTGAGTTATGTGATTTCTATGTTACGTATGTGATTTATATGTGACGTATGTGATATGTATGTGATTATGTCATTTGTATGTGACACATGTGATGTGCACATGATTTATATGAGACGTATATATGTACGTGAATATGTGATTTGTATGTGACTTATGTGATTCGTATGTGACGTATGTGATTTGTATGTGACGTGTGTGATTTTTATGTGATACACGTGATTTGCACGCGATTTATATGTCAAGTATGTGATTGTGTGATTTGTACGTGACTTATGTGATTACTATGTGACGTATGTGATTTGTATGTGACGTGTGTGATATGTATGTGATTATGTCATTTGTATGTGACACATGTGATGTGCACGTGATTTATATGTGACGTATATATGTATGTGATTATGTGATTCGGATGTGACTTATGTGATTCGTATGTGATTATGTGATTTGTATGTGACGTATGTGATTGGTATGTGACACATGTGATTTGTATGTGACGTATATAGATCATTACATCCTGCAACGGTCCCTTAAAAATAGCGCCCCAATCGCGACCTTTGCGATGCCGTGGAATCCGAAAATGAATAACGACGGGCGTCCGGATTTAGCGCGTCAGTTGAAGCGTAATAATGTCTTTTCCAGCGAAGGTGTCGTTCGTCGCGCGATTTCGCGGAAATCGCGTCGAATTCTGCTCGCCGCCGAACAACGCCTCGGACATACGCGAAAAAGTGTCGCGCGAACAAATGAACGATTCGCGGGTGTTTGCGCGCGCGGCGCAGGGGAAATTAAATATAGCGAAAGCGGGCGTAAAAATAGGCGCCACGGAGTCGGAGTGTGCAGAATGGAAAACGTCCACTTAGACCGATTGTGCAGTCGGACAAATTTACGGCGTTTGAGTAGTAAATAGTTATTTTTAATGTCGCGCCGATTGGATTGCCGCTTTCGAGCGTTTCTTTTGGCGAATCGTCCTTTCGAGGAAAATGTGTGAAGGTATAAGTTTGTGGATAATCAGACTGGATTGTAGACGTTCAAAAATCGTTAAGTTTGAGTACCCACAAGGCAGTGTTCAAATTTTGAAAAAACACCGTTTTTGGCGATTAGAAATCCATGGTCCATATTTGGGCCATTTTATGTAAGATGGTAAATATGGACCACTTTATTAACACATGTAATAAAGTGGTTCAAATTATAATATTAGATAAAATCCATAGAATGGTTCCTTTATAATATTATATATGGTCCAAAATTGGTTCATATTACGATATTGCTAGTGGTCCATAAAATTAATCTCAAATGGTCTATACTATGATGTTAAATATGGTTCATAAAACGGTCCATATTATGATAAAAAATATCGACCATGGTCCATATTTGGACCATTTTTTGTCAGTAAATATGGACCACTTTTTTAACATATGCATTAAAATGATCCATATTATAATATCAGATAAAATCCATGAATACTTTACATTATATTATTTATGGTCCAACATTAGTGCATATTACAACGTTGCATGTGGTCCATAAAATGGACCTCAAATGGTCTATTCTAAAATGTTACATTTAGTCATAAAATGGTCCATATTATGAAATTAAATATCACCCAAGGTCCATATTTGGACCATTTTATGTAAGATCGTAAATATGGACCACCTAAACGTTTATTCTAATTTTTATATTGAATAAAACTATAACTTGCGCGTTACGCGAAAACAGCTCCCTCGCATTATCAGCGCAAAGAAAGGGAGGCTAAGAAACCTTTACGATGTAACTGGTGTAAAGTCACGTGTCTTCGATGCCGGCGGATTTCTACAAAACGGCCTCTAGCGGGATTATTAATAACTGTATACTTAAGTTTTCCGTGCACTTTTAAAAATAGCTCATTAAGAACGAAGGCTTTTCTCCGCCCGAAATAAAGTCATTCGATTCCGAACAATTTTATTATTAGGATTGTGAATGAACCCGGTTCGACCGGTTCCGATCATATTTTTGGGCGAACGACTGCCGTTTCGTCTTATTTTCAAGAGATGTGTCGACGATTATGTATGTCACTATATAGGTTATGTAAGGAACATGTTTCAGTTACATGTGTGGAGATAGTGTGTAATGTGTTTTGTGTGCATGTTTATGTGTTATTTGCATCATATTTGCATGTGATATTCATGTGTAAAGAGAAATTATAATGCTCTTCATAATTCACTCACATATAGAATGGTGTGGTATATGTGGCAACATAACACATGTGTGGTAACATAGCTTCAAACTATATGAAGCCATTTTTTGTAATCATTCATCATGTAGTATCTTAGGTTATCACAAATTATGTGGTACTGTAATAATGTGGTGTTATGTGGTGTTACTATAAATGTGTGATAACATGTGGTACCATATTGTGGTAGTATAATGTAGAAATATATTGTTGTGGCACCATGTGGTACCAAACATGCTATGTGGTAATGTGTTTGAAGTTAATATATGTGTATCATATATTATGGTACCACATACACGTAAAAGAACATTTGTGGTACCACATAATATGATGCCCCTCATTGTTTAGCAATTATTTTGTGATGAATTTGTCAATGTGGTATTATGTGGTATTATTGCCACATGAACATAAATGTGCCACATAATATCCACACCTGACATCACAAACGTCACCATATTCCACATATATCGCACCCATTATTTTGTGACGAATTTGTCAATTTAGCATTATGTGGTAGCATTGCCACATAAACATGAATATGCCACATAACATCCACACCTGCCACCACAAAAGTCACCACATTCCACATATATTGCACCCATTATTTTGTGATTGATTTGTCAATGTGGCATTATGTGGTAGTATTGCCACATAAACATAAATATGGCACACATAGAACCAAAAACCAATTTCTCTATCTCCACACATACAATGCATGACTTACAACCACATTTCCCCTCAAACCGCACTCTACTCGATTAATAAATTGCAAAAATACAAAACGCTTTTTGTCGCCTCGAGTGTCCGACAAATTGACATAAATCTTGATCCCAGGTCCAAAACGAATCAATTAGCATACATTAGGTCGAGACTTATTCTCGTTCGATCTGCTCTCAATTTTTTCTCGTTTTTCTTTCTCCCGTTCGTTGATTCGTTCGCTTGATGAAACCAACCTGCGTCAGGCCTCTTGCAGCTCGCCCTTAACTCCCGGCACGCTGTGATGGTGCCTCGAGGCCAATCGGTTCGCCAGATCGTGCATCACGTCTCTGTAGATGACGGTGTCCAAATTCTCGCCGAGCATGTACAGGAGAAACCAGTCGCCGACTTTGCTGCGCCTGACGATCGTCTCGACAGCCTCGCGGCGCACCAGCCGAAACCGCAGCCGCAGCAGATAGACCCGCATACGCGGCGAAAAAATTATTATGATCTGAAACGTTAAAATATTTTTTAATTTTTTTTCAATTTTTGATATATTAAAATTTTTTTATTTTTTGGATATTTTTCATTTTTTTGTTTGGTTAGATTTTGTAATATTAATTGTGGTATCACATTTTATCAGATATGGTACCACATGAAGAAGTATTTGAAGTTAATTGTACCACATAAGGTATTCGAGGCAACATTTAAATGTTTTTACCACAAATTTTTTTAATTTTTAGTTAAAAAAGGTTCAGTATTCGTTATGGTATGAAAGAAGGCAAGATAATTAAAGTATATTGCCACATAAAGTGGTATTTGAAGTTAATTGTGGTACCACATAAGGTTGGGTACCACAACAGTTTCTTTTTTTTCGAATCTTTACAGTTTTTTTAAATCCACAAAGATTCTGTATTTGTTGTGGTATAATAAGACACGAAGTTCCACATTTTATCCACATTTTATCAGTTGTGGTACCACATGAAGTAGTATTTGAAGTTAATTGTACCACATAAGGTATTCGAGGTCACATTTTCTTCTTTTCACAATATTTTCAGTTTTTAGCCAAAAATAGTTTCTATATTTGTTGTAGTATAATAAAAAACAAGTATAAAAGCACGTAAAGTAGTATTTGAAATTAACTGTGGTACCACATAAGGTAATTGAAGTAACATTTTCATTTTTTTTCCAAACTTAAAAAGTTTTTGTTACAAAAAAGGTTCTGTATTCGTTGATCATACTTAATAAGGCATGAAGTTTTATTAAGTATGGTACCACATAATGTACTGCATGTCATCAATTATGTGGTATCTTATGGGGTACGTACCACATAAGATATTCGGAGCAAAGTTTTTATTTTTTCCACACCTAAACATTGAAGTACATGTTCTTTGTGGTACAATGTAAGCTACCAAATGACTTAATTTGTGGTCACATCAATTCCCATATGGTACGATTTGTGCTAATATATCCTAGTCACCACATGAAATACCATTCGGGATAAATTGTGGTACCATTCTGGTTCCACGTGAAAATGCATACAGAACTATTTGAAATACCACACAAGATTCTTAGATATAAAATTAATCTTGATCCTAAATAATGTGTGGGTTCCACATAAACCCACATATATAATTTCACCCACTATATTTGCAGTTTTTTAAAAATAGTACTTTTGAATTTTTTTTTTTTCAAACTGATTCCTTCCGAACTTTTCTTAATTTTTCGAAATCAAATTCTTAACTTTTATTTAAACAAAAAAATTAAACAATTATTTTTTTTTTACGAAACATTATTTCCGGTACTCAATAACTTATATTACCATATAATCAAAAATACTTTACAACCTTTACGAGGCACCAAAAATATTTCAACTCGTAACCTCATAAATTTCGGCCAAACGATATAAACTCGGGCGAAACAAATGTAAAAAAACGTCGGAAATACTTGGGGAATCGAGAGCCGCTCCTTACGGTCTCGAAAAGGGTCTATTTATATCGAATACACTTGTCCATTTCAGCCGTTCGACGTAACGTTGTATCATAATTGCGCGATATCGCGCGACGAAAATAAAGCAACAAAATTTCATCCAATTAAGCGACTCGAACCCGAGTTCGGCGTGTAGGACAAGCCGTAAAACCTTCGAACGCAAATCACCTCGCCGGAAGCCTTTTCAACAAAAGATCGAAATAACGCGACGCTAATTTACGCGACTGCTACAACGCGACGAAACGCGATTTCCGCGCTGCCAAGTCAGCCGTTTATTTGCGCGGACGATACCCCGCGAGAGTGCGACTTTATTTGGGACAATCGTGCTACGATGGGTCGCATCGTATCAGGGGCTATGGGTAGTATGTATGTAATTTTTTGGGGGCAAAAAAGGTAAAAAGGTTATGGGTAATGTATATAATGTAAAAAATAACTAAGTTAGTTAATATACAATCCCATATAGACATCGAACATGGAATCCACGTGGATTCTACGTGGAGGAACATTCGGACGTAGATTCGACGTAGATT